>JAUPMG010013886.1:0-15501 GCA_031762675.1 Pachysandra terminalis
TTGTGTTATATATGAGAGAGAGAGAGAGAGAGAGAGAGAGAGAGAGAGAGAGAGAGAGAGAGAGAGAGAGAGGTAAAAGCATGGAAAGAGACTGTATGTGAGCAAACGGGAGAAAGAGAGAAACGGAGTAGAAGCAAACGAGAGCTAAACAGAATATAGTAAGATTCAATTAAATCGTACGAATCGTACAATTAAATCGTGAATCGTAAGATTCAATATATAAATCGTAAGATTCTAACAAAACTGATTTTTTACTGATTTGAATTGATCTAGGGTTGAATCGTAAGATTTAACAACCGAGTATTTACACACCACACACATACATGTCTATATTTATAAATAAGAAGTGCCTGGAAATAGACTAACGAATATGTGATATCATCTCAGCCCCACAAAGTGCTTCTATGAAGGGTAAACAAATCTTTACTAGAGTGATCATAACCAACGAAAGTTTTGATTCCAAAAAAAGCAGCATAGTCCTTTGTATTTTATGAAAACTTGATAGAGAAGGCTTACCACCAAATTATCAAGAATTTGCTCATACGCCTTAGAAGAACAGCGTTCTGACTATGATGGGGGAAGTGGACCGAATTCTGCAGGGTGAATCGGCATCTTAGAGATTCTAGCTCTAGCGGTTGGAAACACGGTGACTCTCTATCACCCTTATATTCATTATCATCATGGAGGCTCTTAGTCGTATGATTTGAAGGACAACATATTTTGAATGGTTTAAAGGTTTTTCAGTTTGTGTGAACACTTCTATAGTATCTGTTGGCAGTGGAAATCTCACTGCCCAATGGGACATGCGTTCCCATCACCATAGTGTTTAAACTCGGAAATCGGCCGAGACGGACAGGCTGCATTTAATTAAAATAAAAAAACCCTTGAATCGGAACGATCCATATGCTTTGGGGTCTTTCTCAGTTCGGAACCAACTCGGGGATCGTCCCCTTCCGATCCCTTACACCATGCCCATCACAGAGCATTACACTCCAAGAGGATCCATAGGAGGGGGATAAGAACGAAGGTGCCACTTGTCCTAGCGGTAAAGCCTTGGGTTGTCGTACCCAAGGCCTGGGATCGATTCTCCCGCCTTCATAGTTACTTTTTCCCCTATGGGGGAGTGGTCTCGAAACCAACAGCGCGGACCCACCAAAAAAAATGGAGGGATAAGAACACCATTTAATAACTACACAGCCTTGAAAAGTAGCTTGAACCTGTAATGAGCTGTCATAGCAGCCCAAAGGACCATGCGAAGCCATTGCAGGCTTCCACATTTAACGTAAAGGTCCACCAAGAAACATGCAATGGCACAAAAGGACAATATAGGAGCCATTGTATGTTCCAATCATTGATGATAATAGCAGAACAGGGGCATGACCCCTAATAATGTATGGACCCTGAGGGAGTCCATTGCACATGCCTTGTGTCCTCATCATATGAAGATTGCAATCAACTGGTTTGACCAGCCATCCTACGTTTGGATCCACCACAATACTTATAGACTCCGAGAAAATCCATCATAATTACTAAGTATCCTAAATTTGGTATGTCTGTGCTGATGACTACTCAACCAAGGTTTCAATTTCGATGTCGCCTAAGATTTCGCCAGGGGACCTTAGCGATTTTGCCGAAATGGCGGAATATTTCGCCAATTTGGAGAAATATTGGGGAATTCCTAGGGAAAAAAAGAAATTCTAATTCCAAAATTTTTAGGGTTTAAATTTTTTTTTTTTTTTTTTTTGATAATTGATGAATTATATAAAAGATGGAAAGAAAGAGGAAACAACACATACATAAACACCTCGGCTGAAGAGACTCTCTACAACCAAGGGTCCAGGGCCAGGAAATCACATAACTGCAATCAAAACAAAAGCCCAACCCTCAATAGAAAACACCACCCAACCAAGGTCACAAAATCCATCAAGCCCTCTCCTGTATCATCTCCCAATCTAAGATCCCCTCGAGCATGACAGTCATTCCCACACCCCTCCTAGCCAAAGCCTCCGCCGCCAAGTTGGCCCCTCGATACACCAGTTGGAACGAGATGTTCCAATCCCTGCATAAGGACCAAGCTAGGCGGACAAGATGGGTAAAGCGCCATGCAAATCCCTGCATAGGAGTGAAAAACACTTAAAAGATCTAAAATATGAAAAAAAAAATGCTTATATATATGCATTAGCACATATGTAGGCAAGTACGAATGCACACCCTGTATGGGGAATTAGCGAATTTCCCTTAGACCCCAACAAATTGGGACAAGGCATTGGATGATGATGATTATAATTCATTTTTTATCACAATTTTTCTAAATGTTTGCATTATTTATGCATAATATATAATTTAAATAATAATTTTTAATTATTTTTTAATTAAAAAAAATAAAAAAAGAGAAATCCAGTAAATTTTCCTCAGATTTCGTGTCGCTAGAGTACAAGTTGGTGATATTTCCAAGCATGTCGGCGAAATTTAAAACCACGCACTCGAACACTCCCCCATTGGGGAGACGTGGGTTTGAACCCCCAAACCCTCCCCACTGCATCCCTCTTTTAAAGGGATTGTCCTACCAATGTCCCAAATGACGAGAGGACTTCCTAAGGACACATAGCTTTAAAAGGAAGCTACGATGAAATAAGGCTAAGTCAGCCATCACATGTTTTGGCCTTAAAAGGTCCCATTGCAAGAACAGTGTCATAAGGAACTTCAAAGAGTTCAATAGATTTGAAACTCTTCAAAGAATTTAACAGATTTGAAACTCTTCAAAGAATTCACCACATTTGAAACCCTCAAAAAAAATTTAGCACGGTAAGTTCTTTTTTTTTTTCAATCGACTATTTATTATAGGCTTTTTTATTTCGTTTTTTTTTTTTTTTTCTGTTTTCATGTTTCATTGAATCACAAGATACACAACTTTACGTGTTTGATTTTTTTTTTTTCTTGTTTTTTTTAATCAACAATTATAGGAATGTTATTTCAACTTTTTTTTTCACCTTTTAACGGCCATTAATGTTTTTTATTTCAATTATTATAGTTTTTTTTATAAGTATAAATTTTAAGGGTTAGTTTTAAGTCATAAAAGATTGTTATTATTAGTCATAATAGGTTACTCATAAATTATTTAAATATATCATCAAGACTTTTCCGCATTTTCTATGATTTCTCATATATTGTTTTTTATTTTTATTATATTTTATATATTTTTAATAGACTTTTCTGTATTTTATATGATTTTTCTTATATTTTTTATTTTTATTATATTTTTTATATATTAATTTATTTTTGTACTGACCAGCAGGTAACTAGGACCGAGTACCGAGTTACTCGAATAGGTAGACTTCCGAGTTACTAGCCCTATCCGAATTTTTAAACGTTGTTAGAGACTGTCTCCCTTAGATGATGCATATGGCAGCACCTAAAGGTGTTGTGGATGTTAATCTAGAGCAGTGTTTTTAAATGTTAAGCCGTGAGGCGAGGCGTTAAATTTTGGCTTGAGGCGAGCCGTAAGCCTCGAAGCGTGAGGCGTAAGCCTCATGAGCATGTATTTTTTAAAATACAAACTAATTTATTGAATATACAATAAATAATAGTACTCATTAAAAATATTAAAAAAAAAGGTAGAAAAAGAAAAAAATTGATTTAAAAGGTATAACATTAAAAATAAACGAAATTTCAAATTCAACACTAAAATAATTCAAAAGTACTTATACTCCATTAGTCCATTCCATCTTTAAGAAAAAGAAAAGCAAAAAGCAACCAATCATCACATTTTCAACTTTCAAGTTTCAGTAATAGTAATAGTGTAATACAACAAATGAAACCAGTGTTTAAAATTTTGGATTGGGCTAGTAACTCGGAAGTCTACCTATTCGACTAACTCGGTAACTCGGTCCTAGTTACCCGCTGGTCAGTACAAAAATAAATTAATATATTAAAAATAAAATAAAAATAAAAATAATAAGAGAAAAATCATATAAAATACAGAAAAGTCTATTAAAAATACATTAAAATATATTTAAATATATATATATATATATATAAAAATCAATGAAAATGCAGAAAAGTCTTGATGATATATTTAAATAATTTCTAAGTAACCTATTATGACTAATAATAACAATCTTTTATGACTTGAAACTAACCCTTAAAATTTATACTTATGAAAAAAGAACTATAACAATTGAAATAAAAAACAGTAATGGCCGTTAAAAGGTGAAAAAAATAGTTGAAATAACATTCCTATAATTGTCGATTAAAAAAAACAAGAAAAAAAAAAATCAAACACGTAAAGTTGTGAATCTTGTGATTCAATGAAAAATGAAAACAGAAAAAATAAATAAATAAACGAAATACAAAAGCCTATAATAAATAGTCGATTGAAAAAAAAGAACTTACCGTGCTAAACTTTTTTTTAGGGTTTCAAATCTGGTGAACTCTTTGAAGAGTTTCAAATCTGTTAAATTCTTTGAAGGGTTTCAAATCTATTGAACTCTTTGAAGTTGAAAACTTCAAACAACAAACTCTCTCTCAAAAGAATCCCAACGATTTAGGGTTTTTTTTTTCTGATTTAGAAATCCTTGTTGGTTGTTGCTAACTTGCTAAATTCAACATAACATTAAGAATGTGAAGAGTCGTTTTAGTAAGTAGGGCTTTTTAAAAAAAAAATCTGCTTTTAAGCTTTTTATTGAAGTGCGTAATTAGGGATTACTTAAAAGGGTATTTTTGTCTAAAACCTAGTTAATCGGCCGAATTTACGAGTAACTCGGTTGAGTTTTCTAGTGACCAGCTGGTTAACCTCTCCCTGGTTTTTAGGGATCACTCTAAGTCATCCACATTAACCAAGTCATATGCATAATCATCATCATGATCACATTCAAATTTGAATGAGCTTCTTTGCCTTTAGCTACAATGTAAATTATATTCTATCAATATCAATGGAAAATAAATTTACAAATTGAATCTAACTTCATCATTATATTCCTCATGGTATATTTAAATATTTAATACTTACTACATGAATTATGTGCATATTGTGGTATCCTACTCTCAATCCTAGATCCAAGAGCTCTCTTTCGAGAAACTGAAGTATCATGATTAATGGTGATGACACCTAAATCCATGGAAGACAAATTCATAATCATCTCAACTGCAGGAACTTCAAGGTCATCCTATCATCATCAAGCCATGACATATTAGAAGGAAGAACAGAATTCTCCTCAATGATTCACTGTTCATCCGAGTCAATTGTTCAACCAAATGGGATCAACCCGTTCATTTGCTCTCCTCTTGATGCCTTTTCCCTTAGCTTCAAATTGTACATGATAAACACAAGAGCATTCAATTTCTTTTGCTCTAATTTGTTTCTCCTATTTGTATGCACCTATTTCAAAATTAAAAGCAAAGTATAAATTAAAGTAATAACTAATAAGAAAATCATAGATTTAAAACATTATTAAACTTTATACTTTAAACTATAAGTATAAAGTTAAAAAGTATAGAAACATGCTCAAAGGTGCTCCAATTTCTCTCACAACCAAAACCACTACATGTAAGGTTTAGCACTCGAATTGCAAACTTCGTCAACTCAGTAGTCTTGGTTCCAACGCAAGTCCACCAATCAGCTGTAATAAAATTATTTAAATTGTAAGCCAAGGGAGTAATATGAAATTTGTTAAAACACTAAAAATAGATCATTTCGTGAAATACCCAAGTGAATACTGAATACTAGGAGATCGCCTTTTCCTAGTACTAATTGTCATTTCAGAGACGAATTCTCTTTTAGCTTCATCATACAAATCCAATTGGCAATCCGCAAATATATGCTCATTTTTATCAATAATCATCCTATCCATACAAACAAACAACCCATCACGCACTTCTTGATCATTGGAAAAGTTTGATTCATAGCATAGTTGTGGGTTTAAATAATAGCCAGCTGCATGTAAAGGACGGTGAAGTTGTGGAATCCATCTTTCATCAATTTTTCTCCAATATGCATATACTTTTTCCTCATGCCACCACAAGCATGTGAAATTTTCTCCTTGGCTGAATCCATCATCTCATAAGATATGATATCGATAGTCTCTCTTCAGAATCATATTTCTCTCATCACTACAACTATGGGAAAAGTTGTTTTTCTACAAAAAGTAACTTGAGGACAAAAACTTGGATCAAGAATTACAGTCCCTCATTGCTTTAATCCCATTAATAGACTTAGACCATTGACTTTAATTCCATTTTTCTGATATAAACATGGATTGAAGATGTTGTTTCTCTTTATAGATGCTTTGGGTGTAAGAAAATTTGTGGCAAAATGTGTAATTGCTAGAGGAAGAAGCTCACGGTTCTGTGTAAAACTTCTCATAAGACTCAAAACCCATCCATGTCGATAAATAAATATTTTAACCTGCTTTACTTTTTCAATAGTATCGGTAAATATCTTCATCTTTCCAATATCCTCCAACATTAAATCTATACAATGAGTTGGATAAAGAGCCCAATATAATTGGGAACTGTTCTCCATCAATTTCTTACCACTAATACATAGCTAGAGTGATTGTCTATAATAACTTGAACAACTTTCTTCTCCAATTTCTTCCACAAATTCATCAAGATATTTAAAAAGTAATTCACCATCTTTTATTGATGTTGATGCAACAATGGATTTGTAGAGCATTGTCCATGTAAGACTATTGACCAAAAAATTGATGATTGATCTACTTTTACCACCTATCCTACCATCAGACACAATTGTGCAGCATACTTTTCCCATGATTTTTTGTACTCCTCCATTTTTTTTTTTTTTTGGATCAATATACTCCTCTATTAGCTTATCAACATGCTCCATCTCTTCCTTAAGTATCCATGTTCTTACTTCATGCATTGAGAGAGGGGTAAAGCCCGACCCAAAGTTTGAAATTTCTTCACACATTGTTTTAAAGTAAGGACAATTTACCAAATTAAAAGAAAGTGCATTGGTAAACAAGCACCTCCCTATTGCATTACACATTTTTTTTCCTCCTTCCATTGTGAGTTTGAAGTAGATTGTTGTGCTTCTGTAGCCACAAACTGATCCATAGGACCAGATGTTCTTGGCTACAAACCAATCTCACTCATACTCCTACTCCCTACTCTCACTCCCATATGCTTGATTAATTGCTCCTCCAACTATAGATGGATTTGAATCTTTACTACTTACACTCCTAGCTCTTCCAATGGAACAAGTAAGTTCCTCCTTTTTTATAGCAAGCTCAACTTCATTTAGTGTCATTTCACATCTTCATGACACTTTGTGTATGCACCCATCCCATGATGAGTACCACCTAAATGGTGTTTAATCTGCTAACTCCCCCAGTACATAATTTATAGCAAAATTACAGAACAGGTATCCCCTAGGCCTTCCTTCTGCCTCTCAACCATATTCCCATGCGAAACCTCCTCTACTAGTCATTGTTAAGTGAAAACAAAGTGAACTGCAATGCTACAAGTTACCCAAGCACTAAATTACCCAAACCATAAGAACTAAATAAGAAATGCAATGTTGAAAAACATAAAATTGCAACTAATAAAAATTAGGAATCCTATAAATTAAGTAACTAACAAATTAAGGAAAGGAAATAGAAATAAGTAAAAAAAACAGAGAATTCTAGGGGGAAAATGGTGAACTTGTGATCTTCAAAGGTTCTGATTTCTGAATAATTAAAAATCAGAAAATTGGAAAATCGTGATCTTCAAAAGCTCTTAAAAATTTAAAAAAAAAAAAAAACAGAGATTTAGAGAGAGAGAGAGATTTTAAACCTGGAAAATCATGATCCTCAAATAGAGATTTCAAAAAAAAAAGTTGGGTATGTTGACAAAACAGAGATTTCAAAAAAAAAGTTGGGGCTGTTGACAAAGAGAGAAAACAGATATTTCAAAAAACAAAAAGGGTGAAGGGTCAAGAAAGAGAGCGAGAGAGAAATTTTAGAAGAAAAAAATTGTCCAAGAAAATAAGAGGGCGAACAAAGAGAGAGAGAGAGAGAGAGAGAGAGAGAGAGAGAGAGAGAGAGAGAGAGATAGTTACTGATTTAGAAGGAGGAAAAAAATCAGACTTACTTGATTCGTTGGGTTTTTTTCCTTATGCTTTGTTCTTGTGTGCTGAATTCAAAATCTTTGGTCTTCACTTTGTTGAGACTTCTTCATTAGGCTTGGTCTTTAACCCTAAATCTTCTCTTTTGTTTCTCCAAACAGTCAATGATATTTTTTTTTGGTATTAAATCTTAATAAGTAAAACTTAAAAGACAAGTAGATAACTTAAACCGCAGTTAAGTAATAAAATAATATTTAACCATGGGTTTCTCCCCTTATTTTTGCACTTTTTCTGTATGCACATGAGGCGCATGCCTCATGCATGAGACGTTCAAAATAGCGTGAGGCGCACGTCTCATTAACACCTCATCATATGAGGCGTGCGCCTCATATGCGCGGCGTGCTATTTCAATGAGCGGCATAGCGTTTCTTGAACGCTATGCCTCGAACGCCATTAAAAACACTGATTTAGAGTCCCTAGAAACTCTAAAGGATCCCAGATGATACTTAAATAAGAACCCACATAAAAAGGGGAGAAAAGGGATAGGGGACAAAAGAAAATAAGAGATGAAAAATGGCAGAAAGAGAGAACTCAGAAGCAACTTCAATCGCTACCAAGAGCGTGAATGTAGCAAGATGACAATGGAGATAGATAATATACTCAAAAGCAGTGTTTTTAATGGCGTTCGAGCCATGCGCTTTGAGGCGTAAAGTTCAAAAAGTGAAAAAACGCTACGAGGCTCATTGAAATAGAGCGAGGCGCACAACGCCTCATGCACATACAGAAAAAGTGCAAAAAAGACAAAATATCATCGACTGTTTGGAGAAACAAAAGAGAAGATTTAAAGTTAAAGACCAAGCCCAACGAAGAAGTGTTAACAAAGTGAAAGACTGAAGGTTTTCAACTCAGCAAACAAGAGCAAAGCATAAGGAAAAAAACCCATCGAATCAGCTATGTCTGTTTTTTCTTCTCTCTCTCTCTCTCTCTCTCTCTCTCTCTCTCTCTCTTTAAATCTCCTTTTTCTTTTAATTTTTAAGAACTTTTGAAGCTCACGATTTTCCAATTCTCTGATTTTTAATTATTCAGAAATCAGAACCTTGGAAGTTCACGAATTCACAATTTTCCCCCTTGAATTCTATGTTTTTTTTAGTTATTTCTGTTTTCTTCCCTTAATCTGCTAATTACTTAATTCATATGATTCCTAATTTTTATTAGTTGCAATTTTATGTTTTTGCAACATTGCAGTTTTTATCGTTTGGATAATTTAGTGCTTGGGTAATTTGCAACATTGTAGTTCACTTTGTTTTCACTTAACAATGACTAATAGAAGAGATTTTGCATGGGAATATGGTCGAGAGACGGAGGAAGGCCTAGGGGATACCTGTTTTGTAATTTTTGGAAAAAATTATGTACTGAGGGAATTAGTAGATTAAACCACCATTTAGTTGGGACTCATCATGGGATGGGTGCATGCACAAAGTGTCATGAAGATGTGAAATAAATTTTGTGAAATGTTACTAAATGAAGCTGAGCTTCCTAAAAAAAAGAATGAGGAACTTATTTGTACCATTGGAAGAGTTTGGACTGTAAGTAATAAAGATTTAAATCCATCTATAGTTGGAGGAGCAATTAATCAAGCATGTGGGAGTGGGAGTGGGAGTATGAGTGAGAGTGAGAGTGAGAGTGAGAGTGTGAGTGGGATTGGTTTGCAACCAAGAACATCTGGTCCTATGGATCAGTTTGTGGCTAAAGAAGCACGACAATCTACTTTAAACTCATAATACAAGGAGGAAAGAAAAAATGTGTTAAACAATAGGGAGGTGTTTGTTTACCAATGCACTTTCTTTTAATTTGGTAAACAGTCCTTACTTTGAAACAATGTGTAAAGAAATTTTAAACTTTGGATCAGGCTTTACCCCTCCATTAATGCATGAAGTAAGAATATGAATACTTAAGGAAGATGTGGAGCATATTGATAAGTTAATGGAGGAGTACAAAAAATCATGGGAAAAACATGGCTGCACAATTATGTCTGATGGTTCGACAGATGATAAAAGTAGATCCATCATTAGTTTTTTGGTCAATAGTCCTACAGGGACAATGTTCTACAAATCCATTGATGCATTAGCATCAATAAAAGATGGTGAGACTTTTAAATATCTTGAAGAAATTGTGGAAGAAATTGGAGAAGCAAAAGTTGTTCAAGTTATAACAGACAATCACTCTAACTATATATTACCAGATAAGAACATAATGGAGAAGAGACCACAATTATATTGAACTCCTTGTGCAGCTCATTATATAGATTTAATGTTGGAGGATATTGGAAAGATGAAGATATTTACCGTTATTATTGAAAAAGCAAAGCGGGTTACAAAATTTATTTATCGACATGGATGGGTTTTGAGTCTTACGAGAAATTTTACAAAGAACCATGAGCTCCTTTGTCCAACAATTACACGTTTTGCCACAGCTTCTCTTACACTCCAAAGCATTTATAAAGAGAAACAACATCTTCAATCCATGTTTACATCAAAAAATGGAATGAAAGTCAATTATCTAAGTCTATTGAGGGGATTAAAGCAAGGGGGACTGTAATTTACGATCCAACGTTTTGGCCTCAAGTTGCTTTTTTGTATAAAAACAACTTTGCCCATAGTTGCAGTGTTGAGAGAACAGGATTCTGAAGAGAGACCATCGATGCCATATCTTTATGAGATGATGAATTCAGCCAAGGAGAAAATTTCATATGCTTGTGGTGGCGTGAGGAGAAAGTATATGCCCTTTTGGAGAAAAAATGATGAAAAATGGACTCCACAACTTCACCGTCCTTTACATGCAGCTGGCTATTATTTAAACCCACAACTACACTATTAATCTAACTTTTCAATGATCTGCGTGATGAGCTATTTGCTTGTAAAGATAGGATGATTATTGATAAAAGTAAGCGATACTTGCGGATTGCAGTTGGATTTGTATGATGAAGCTAAAGGGGAATTCGGCTCTGAAATGGCAATTAATACTAGGAAAAGGCGATCTGGTATTCACTATTCACTTTGGTATTTCACAAAATGGTTTATTTTTAGTGTTTAACAAATTTAATAAACTCCTATGACTTACAATTTAAATAATTTTATTACAACTGATTGGTGGACCTGCTTTGTAACCAAGACTCCTGAGCTGGCAAATTTTGTAATTCGAGTGCTAAGCCCTACATGTAGTGCTTCTGGAAAAATTTGAGCACTTTTGAACAGGATACTATACTTTTTAACTTTACACTTATTGTTTGAAGTATAGAGTTTAATAATGTTTTAGATTATGATTTTCTTATTAGTTATTACATTAGTTTATACTTTGCTTTTAATTTTGAAAAAGGTGCATACAAAAAGGAGAAACATATTAGAGCAAAAGAAGTTGAATGCTCGTGTTTATCGTGTACAATTTGAAGCTAAGGGAAAGAAGCATCAAAAGGAGAGCAAGTGAACGGGTTGATCCCATTTTGATTGAACAAATTGACTCGGATGAAGAGTGGATCACTAAGCAGGAGGATCATATTCTTCTTGCTGATATTTCATGGCTTGATGATGATAGGATAGCCCTTGAAGTTGCTGCAATTGAGATGATTGAGAACTTGTCTTCAATGGATTCCAGTGTCACCACTATTAATCATGGTATTTTAGTTTCTCGAAAGAGAGCTCGTGGATCTGGAACTGGGAGTAGGATACCACAATATGCACATATTTCATGCAGTAAGTATTAAATATTTAAATATTCCATGAGGAATATAATGATGAAGTTAGATTCAATTTGTAAATTTATTTTCCATTGATATTGATAGAATATAATTTACATTCTAGCCAAAGGCAAAGAAGCTCATCCAAATTTGAATACGATTGATGAGTATATGTTTATGCAACCTCAAGGATATGGAGCAAATGATCATGATGATGATTATGCAAATGACTTGGTTAATGTGGAAGACTTGGAGTGATATTTTATTTGATTTAATGTTTAGGGTTTAGAATTTAGAACATTCTTATATTTTTCCTCTGGTGATGATGATGTGTTTCATTTGTTGTATTACACTATTACTATTACTGAAACTTGAAAGTTGAAAATGTGATGATTGGTTGCTTTTTGCTTTTCTTTTACTTAAAGATGGAATGGACTAATGGAGTATAACTATTTTTGAATTATTTGTGTTGAGTTTGAAATTTTGTTTATTTTTTATTTTTATACCTTTTTATATCATTTTTATTTTTCTACCTTTTTATATTTTTAATGAGTATTATTATTTATTATATATTTAATAAATTATTTTATATTTAAAAAAATACATGCTCATGAGGCTTACGCCTCACGCTTCAAGGCTTACGCCTCGCCTCACGCCTTGACTTTTAAAAACACTGCTCAAAAGCAACTTCAATCGCTACCAAGAGCATGAATGTAGCAAGGTGAGAATGGAGATAGATATGTATATTTTTCTTTTCTTTCTTTCCATGTATTCGGCTTTGTAAACATGGGCCAGTCCCTTCCCACATGATTAGATGTTCTCCTTGTTTCTGCTTCTTACTTAGAGGTGATACTTCACAAGGTGTATTAATGGTCCAAAATCCATTGAACCGAAAATGTAGCTCCCAAATCAAACAATCAACAACACCATTAAATGGTGGTCATTTGGTGACACAAGTCTTGAACCCCCAAACCTTTTCAAGGGTTTCAAATTTGTGTAACAGTGTTCAATCTTTTGATTCATAGATGACACGAAGGTATTCTATGATGTGCCGTTTTTCCAACTAAGGACTCTCAGATGCACACAACCGTGCTTTGAGGCAGTTTTAGGTTAAAGAATCAACTTCATTTACAGTAAGATGTTCAGGATTGGATAAGTTGTAGATTCGAAGCAGTCAAGAGTTAAACTTAGGTGTAAATTGGCAACTCTTCCTATTTACCATTTAGGCTTGCCCTTGGGGCGGCTTTCAAGTTAAGAGTGTTTTGTATTCATTATTAGAGGAAAAAGGGAAGAGGGGCCTACTGTCCAAAGGAGGCAAGCTTATCCTAATTAAAAAAATGCTCTCAAATCTTTGACGTGTTTCATATCATTTTTTAATATGCCAGTCGTCCTAGCTAAAGGTGAGAAATTGAAGATAGACTTTTAATGGAGCAGGAAAGGTGATGAGTTCAAATATCACTTGGTGAATTGAAAACAAGTGTGTACACCCAAAGAATCCGAGGACTTGGATGTCAGAAATCTTTCTTTTTTTAATAAGGTGCTTCCAGACTTCCAGTGGTTATGAAGGTTTGAGAAGGAACCAAGAAGTCTTTGGAGAAATATCATTAGGGCTAAGTATGGACATAGAAATGAAGACTAGTCAGTAACTTGGTAGTAGGGTTCCATACAATTAGCTTGTGGAAATCCTTGTTAATATTTGTAATCAATTCCTCACAGGTGTTGGGTTCATGGTGTTGGGTTCATGGTAGAGAGAGTTGGAATGATCCTTGGTGTGGTCATATATCACTCGAAGCCACTTCTGCACGCATGTTTACTAACCATTTAAAGGGATGCCCTAGCCAGAAATATCCTGATTAATGATACACTACCAAACACTTTCTATAAAGAGAGACTTATTTAATGGGAAATTTGCTCAAGTTAAAGCTAGTCTACAGTTTCTAAATTTGCCGTCTCTATTGTAATCTTGTTTGGATCTTAGAAGATGATTTGGGACAAGAATGATACTTTTTGTGAAATTATTTTTTAGGTTCCTTCTCTTTGATTTCCCTGGTTTTGACCCAACCCAGGTCATCCAGAAGGCCCTAGTCCCTTCCAAAGTGTCTTTTTCAAATATGGAAGTGGCTCTGAGCCAATGTTCTGAGACCTGGACCGCGTAGTGACCTGGGCACAGGCCTGGGCCAGGTCATTCCGATTTTATCGAAGGTCTCTGTGAGCCCAATGTCGACCAAAGTCATTATATATACGCACAAATATGTGTGGATGTAGATAGAAAGAAATAGGAAAATCTAAAAATAAAAACCAGAAAGAAGCCACTGTTGTAGTTATAGTGTAAAGAGTGAAAAAATACAAGTTTAAATCAACAAACTTCTCTAAATGGTAAAACGAAACCCTAACACAAAGTCATAAAGATCTTTTTTTCGTATTGGTAATGGTATGAATTGATATATTTCTATTAAAGGCTAAGAAAAGGGGAAAGAGCCTTAAATACACAAAAATATGCAATGAGTCTACCGGTAAAACAAAAATCCTAAGAAAATAGAAAAATTACAATTTATAGCCTCCACAGCCAATTCCCAGTCTAACTAGAGGAGAACAAAATTTCTATAAAATCTGATAAAACCGAAACCCATATACAATGACAAAGAGAACCCTTCAAATGATGGCCCCCAAGTCCAACTCCTTACCCTTGAAATATCTCTAATACATAAGGTCTTTTAGAGGAGAGAACTATTAATGTCTATAACTGCACACAAACTTAAATTGGATCCATGATTTAACGGTCATATTCCTTTCATGTTTTTTACGTAAACTTATTGTTTTATATTTGTCATGCAATGGCTTGTCCAGTTCAATGAACCCGCCCAGATCATATGGGTCATTTCGGTCAAACCAGTCTGAACAGGTTGAATGCTCCTACTAGCCTGAGGCTTGATCCAGCTTGAGAAGGTAGATAGACGGTGGATCAACCAGTCCAACCGTCCGGGCAGAATTCTCATGGTAAACAACTTGTAGCAAGGAAGTAGAGCATGTCTAACAAGTATTCCCTATATAAATCGAAGGTGAAGTCAGTCATATTTTTCAGGGTGATATGGTATTCTTGGTCTACACCCTTTTCGTGAAGATGCTTTGTATAATTGGGGTTATCAAAAGACAAGGGATAGGCTTTCTATTTTATGGAACATGTTCCCTTTTATTGTATGCCGGGCAACTTAGAAGGAGAGGAACACGAAACTTTTGAAAACATAGACGACCCAGAGAAAGGGATTTAAGAAGCATGTTTGTCGTCTTCATTTCCACTGGAAGATTTCATCGGTCCTTGAATTTTCTGAGTTGCGTTTTATATCTATTGTTGGCGAATAGAGTGTATTGCTTCTCCTTACCTTGTACTGTTCCAGCAAGCTTTTGTTTTTAGCCTCTGCATACAAATCATGTACATGGTTCTTGCCCCTTTTCTCTTAATATAATATAATTTATCTTGTAACGAAAATCCTTTTAATCTCGTTTAGAAATATGTCTTCGGTTCAAATCTAGAGATTCTGGACAAATATATAGTTCAGGAACGACATAAGGATTGCCTTAAAAAATAGCTGATGCATGCATTTATGCGTGGGAGTAAAGATAAATACGACTACCATAAAATAGCTGCTTTATAAGCAATTTGATAAAATATAGAGGTCACTAACTTACACCAGTGCGCATTTGA
>JAUPMG010013926.1:0-15499 GCA_031762675.1 Pachysandra terminalis
TATATTTGGGGCGTCCCATCTTCATACGAGGGTGACGACCAACTTTGATATATTTGGGACGTCCCATCTTCATACGAGGGTAACAACCAATGTTGATACATTTGGGACGTCCCAACTTCATATGAGGGTGACAACCAACTTTGATATATTTGGGGCGTCCCATCTTCATACGAGGGAAACGACCATCTTTGATATATTTGGGGCGTCCCATCTTCATACGAGGGAAACGACCATCTTTGATATATTTGGGGCATCCCATCTTCATACGAGGGTGACGACCATCTTTGATATATTTAGGGCGTCCCAACTTCATATGAAGGTGACGACCAATATTCCATCTTGTGAGTACTCTATTCTTGCTGACCTGTCCTTGCGAGTTGGTCATTCACATCGTTTCTCGAGGTCAAAACTCAACCAATGCCTTGCCTTCATATTTTGTGTATCTACATTTAAGTCCCCCTGACCACGACCATAAACCTCAGTTTATGGTTGTGGGCATGAAAATAAGAGAGACAGAGAGAGAGAGAGAACAGTGTGAGTAGATAAACAAGTAAAAAATTGGTAATGCAAAATGTTACACACATATACATATATGAATGTAAAAGTATAAAGTTAATAGTAAGCGACAGCCTCTTACTTTTTGCATTTGAGATAGAGAGGTGTGACAAACTTTTTTTTTTTTTTTTGAGAGAGTGAAAAAAGAAAAAAAAAAAAGGAAAGGAAATGGACATCCGTCTCTTTTTTTTTTTTTTGGTATTTCAATCTTCCAATCTTTAGGTCCTCTTAGCAAGAGGAAAAGGAACTATATAAGATAGGAGGGCCCAAGGGAGTGGCCCCATTTTTCTTTTGGACGTGCCATTCACAATAGAGCAAGAGAGTTGAACGTGCCCTTCACACGGGTTCTGGGCGTGAGAGGAAAACATCCTCATAGCCACTTTTTGTCGCGATCCTTCTATTGTGGGCAATTTTGAGGGTGTTTGCTATTGCTCTTTCCATTCTTCCCTAAAGTTGGGTTAAGAAATAGTACCCAATTCAAAAGAAGCAAGGAGAACATTACCTGCACCTTACGTGCTCGTTGAATCGTGCAAGTGGGCATTTTTCCCACGCTCCAAGCATTTGCCAACTTGTGCAAGGGGTGTCTTACTCGTACTCCAGGCACTCGTCGAACTGTGCACAAGGGTGCTTTGAGGTAAAATATATATATATATTGCAGCTCACGAGTATTGCTAATAATTTTTTTTTTTGGTAGAGTGCTTGTTCAACATGGGTAAGAAGGTACTTGCCTCTTCCAAACCTCCAAAACGCCCTAGCGAGAAGGAGAGATTCGGCTCTTCAAGGTGTCTTAATGAGAAGGAACCATCCAAGGGTTCGAAGCGTTTCCATGACAAGGAAGCTTCTGGATCTTCAAGGAATCAGCTTCAAAGTGCCCCTTTGATAGATGGCTTGTGGGGTTTTATCCCTCCTCGAACCAGGCAAACAAAGAAGCAAGTGAGTACCACGGGGTGCCTATTTCCTTCTAAACCAGCCGCGGAGGGGATACCACCACCTTGCGACTTGATCCCTCGTATCAGCTTTGAAACTGGAGCTTATGTTCCTAGCAAGATATGTTTTGAGGGACACACACGACACCCAGTCTCTTGGATTGAGTGGTGTCAAGACGTGATGAGTCAAGAGCCTCTCCAACAAATACTTGAACAATGTGGCTTGATGAACGCCATTCAAGCATGCTGTGAGACAAACATGAACGTGGATCGTGAGGTTTTACAAGCTCTCATCCATCGTTGGAACAAGGAGATGCACACCTTTGTGGCATCTTGGAGAGAATTTTCTCCATCTCTTGAAGACGTTCATGTATTATTAGGCTTGGAGATTTTAGGCGACTCAGATCCCTTAGACATCATCATTGATGATGACGAGCTAAAGATGGTAGAGGCGTTGACAGGAGCACAGAGCTTAGCCAGATACCCTTCCAGATATTATGATGGTTCGAGCCAGACCAATACGTCGAGTCATGCCACCTTTAACCATTGGATTGGACATTTCTTTAAAGATGCGAAGCTTTTAACAAAAATCGAAGATGAACCCGAGGAAAGCACTGGAAGCGGGTATCATTCTTCTCATATGCTTGCAGCCTTCATTGCATTATTTCTTTCACGATATATTTTTGAGGGCCCACCTTTTGAGAAGGTGCATAGTGGCCATTTTGCTATGACAGTACGTATGTCACGAGGTGCTCGCTATCCTTTGGCACCTATGTTCTTGGGTACTTTATACTATCAGTTGGATCTATTGCTGGATAATCTTGCTTCATCATGTGGTCGCTATGAGATAGAGACCTTCATTCATACACCTTTTCTACAGTTGTTTGTATTAGAACATTTTAGAGGATATGGTCTCCTCCTCGTGCGATTCAGATGGACGGGATGGACCATAGCCGGGCGGCATTGTGGGAACTTGCCCGGAAGGGTAACGATATTGATTTCACTCTTTTGATGAATGATGAGGCTTGTTTCATATTCCGAACTTATCTTGCATTGTTTCCTAGAGTACGAGCCTTGGGTTATCGCACCTCGATTGCTTTGAGCAAGAAGCCTCTCAACAATTGTGCCAATATGTCGCCTGTTCTTATTGCTCATATCATGAGTATACTCCTAGGACACCTTCCAACACGGTTAGAGCGAGGTGAGAGTTATATTACTGCATCTTATAATTCTTAGCGATTTGTTCGCCAATTCAGGTTTATGCAAACCCTTCCCTCTATGGTAACTCCTAAGATAGAGACATAATTTTTTGAACATGTTTATACATGGCAAGGCTTCTGCGAATTTTTTATACCTCTTTGGAGTATGTGATGGTGGCTGAAGATTGCCCTTACATGTGAAGCACCCCAGAAATGATTGAATTTTGGTACAACTTTTGGTTCGATGCTCATAAGTTTGCACAAGTCAAGGTACCAAAGAAACTACCCATTGTGATACCTAGCAAGCATCCTCGACTAAAGCTTCCAAGGCATCGTGATCAGCGCCAAAAACCTTCAAAGGGAGGCACTTGTAAAATTTCTATTAAACAGGCGAAGGCCACCGTCTGATCCTCTTTGCTTCAGACTACTGTCCCATCCGGTCAACCTGTAAGATTTTTTTTTCTACTGATGTCATCTTGACGTTAGTTTTTTGTCTTTTAGCCTCATATCCTCTTATATATACAGCCATAAGTGTGCAGCTCCTTTCAGCATTTGTTCATCTTTATATCTGGTTAGACGTTTTCTTTATTCTTTTGGTTCAGTTTTATGATGAGGCCAGCTTGCTTTCCGATCATAATCTTCACCCGATAAGGAAGTCTCATATTCCAATACCTGAAAAAGAAGACGCTTCCGCTGACGAAGGGAGTTCTAAAGAAGGAAACACCCAAAGAAGATAACGAGGGTGAGCATCAAGATCCAACCCCCTAGTTTGTATACCGAGAACATCTTGTCATACCTAGACCCCGTCGAGCTATGTTTTGAGACCAAGAGCCCATAAATCCCAAAGACCCCTCAGCGACCACTCGGTACGTCGAAAGGCCACCGAGAGTATGTCGAGCACCCTCTCGGGGATCCCTCGGTACGCCGAGCAGACCCAAGTTGGTTTGTTTGACTCGAGTTTTTGCAAGCATGTGTATTTTGATCTCATTAAACCAATTATAATATTACTTTTGCTTAATTATGCATGATTTTAATACTCATATCCTATTTGGACTATTTTCTATGCTAGTTGGAACATGATATTTTGATATGCTCATTATTATGTGTTTATACATTGTCCGACATGCTAGATAGGTATATTACACCTTGTACACATGAATTGTATGCTTAGTTACCGTGCATCATATCACTTGCACCTCATATGCCTTATGACCATGGATTTGGTCTGTAGGTCAAACCCCTTTGCATGTAAATCCATACTTCTAAATTTTTAGGGATATTCAAAGATTATTGTGATATGGAAATCACAATAGGTAAGGAGACTTGCATATATCTATATATTTCTGCAGTTGAGGGACTAGCTATCCCAATATACCTACTGGTCTTAGGGACTATTATTTAAAGGAGTGATTCATGGTTGCTTGTTTATATATACAATTCGCTGATGAGTTTACAATTGGAATTCCTTGGAACTATTGCCCTTGATCACAAATGAGTGGGGGAATTGTGCCCTCTAGGTCGAAGCCCCTTAGAACTATGATGCGCACATGAAATATCTTAACTTGAGAATATCCCTTTATCGGGGGGGATGGTTCGAGAAGACATCTTGCTCAAGGAATGATCGATCTTGTGGGAACTTATATATATATATATACATATGATGCTCATATTGTTTATATATACAATTCTCTGCGGAGTTTACAATTGGAATTCCTTGGAACTATTGCCATTGATCACAAATGAGTGGGGGAATTATGCCCTCTAGGTCGAACCCCTTAGAACTATGATGCGCACATGAATATCTTAACTTGAGAATGGCCCTGTATGGGGGGGATGGTTCGAGAAGACATCTTGCTCAAGGAATGATCAATCTTGTGGGAACTTATATATATATATATATATATATATATATCCATTCAAAACAGTTTTTAACTAATTGCATTGCATACTAGACTTGTTTGCTAGATCACACATGATGATTCTTATAGGAGCACAACATGCATATTTTAAAACATGACCATACATGAACAACATATTTTACTCATGCAAATACACTCATATTATTATTCACTCTCTAATCTGTTCATATTACTTGATATTTCATTACGTTGATGTTTACTGGAAATTATGGATTACTATTGAAGAGTGGCCTTGGCCCTACTTCTGTTATAAACCTTATTCAATTTGTTTACTTTCTAGCTAAGTGTCGCTTACACTTTCAAGCTTTTTCTTGCATGCCAAAGCTTTGTCTTCCTTAGCTCCTAGCTCCAACAATCTTACTCTTACTTTTCAATTATGGTATAAATGACCATGCATTGTTTTATAGTGTTCAATGAGTATCATACTCAATCTAGATGTATACATATATTAGGACCTTGTCTCTACTCCCAACCCTTAGATTTTAGTTTGTTTAATCCTCACCTTAGATTGGAGATTCCTAATTGTAGTAAAACTCATTTATCATGTTATTCACTTTTCCTAATTAGATTAGGTTCCTTGTCTTTTAATCCTAGTCCTTAATCTAATTCAATTGTTCCTACAAAATCCTAGCCATTGATTAACTTATAAGATTATTATTGTGTGTAATGCACTTTAGTTATCTATTGTGCTCCCACCAATTACAATGGGTCAAAGTCAACCAACTAGTTTTTACTAAAAATTTCAAATTTGTCCCTAATTTCGAACTAATTACACTTAGTCTTAATAATTGATTGGGTTATTATCGGAACGACCATTCAAAGTAGTGTTTGCTCAATCTTCAGGCTACTAGAAAATTTTATCATTCGAGAAAAATACAAGTGATGAAACTGTAAGTGGGAAATGATTGAGGAAATATTTTTATTAAATACACACCTTTCCTTTACAACATTCTTCTACTTACAGAATCAAAAGGATGAAAAATTACATGGGATATTACTTCTTAGTGAGTTGGGATTCGGTGATTATCATATAAGTTGGTAAGGGCTCCAAGTCTTGTGACCTCCGGCTCAGGCAGATTATCATATAAGTTGGTAAGGGCAGACTGCATCTCTTTAAGATTTTCCCTTCTTCTAGAAAGAACGCCAGCGATTTGTTCTTGCCACTTCTGTTCTTTCTCCAACTCTGTAATCGCTTTCTGCTTCATTGCCTCAATGTCAGCAATCTTTTGCGCGATATGACTCATCTGTACTTCTCATGTCTCAAAGGACTTCTGTAGCTTATCCACCTCAGTGTTACTTGCTATGTGGCCTCAAATTCCTTCACTCTATTACACTTTTCTTCCTCTACCTTCAGCTCCTCAAGATGATTTTTCAACCAATCTAGTTGGAAACCCATGGCTTGTAAGGACTTCAATGTTTCCTCCCAGCTCCTCAGATCATCCGAAGTAATAGCATTACTACTTTTCCGGCTCATAATCTTTAAGAGTCTGCACAAATCATCATACCCTACACTTCGAAGTTTGAAGTTGGACAAGGCAGATTCATTGGCAACCTCGTCGAAGGTCTTCTTCATGATGTCCATCTAGTAAGCTCTATCTTTTGCCACTAAGTAATCATCTATGGGCGTCATGTGGCTAGAAGGTGCTCGATCTGGAGACGACTCCCTCCTTTTCTTAATTGCTGGCACTGAAAAGGGTGAAGTCTTCATCTTAGCACCAGAAGGCGATCCATCTTGAGGAGTTTTCATGATGGTAGCATTGATGACGGTGGTGGTCTCAAGGGATGCCTCAGCCATGGTTGCCTCCGTGGAAGTAGGAGCTGAAGTGGGTCTATGTTTAGTAGGCCTAGTGTTCACCAATGAGGTGACCATGGGTGCCTCAACAATGGAAATCACCGTATGGACTGGGGCTGGAGTGAGAAATGGCTCACTAAGTGCAACGCTCGCCAATGGAGTGACTACTTCGCACTGTATAATTGTAGTGTCCATTGGGCCTGATGGAAGAGCCAACGTGGCTTCGACTTCCTTATCTACAACAACAGCTTCCAGACTTGCGTTTGGAGGAGCCTTCGCTGCATTTATTTCAAGATTCCTTGATCCTCTAATATTCAAAGGAGTAGGTGAAGTAATCTCATCACCCCTACAAGAAATGAAGAATATTAGTTATCTTGTGGAGTACAGAGGAAATATATCAGAAAGACAGATAGTTACCTCGGAAACAAAGATGATGGCTAGGAAGGCGCTAGAGGAACAATTTCCTTCTCAACAGCCTTTGTTATATGTGGGATTCAGTGTTCAGGTGGGCACGCAAGGCATCCCACATCAGTAGCGGACGAGTCCAAGATTCGGTCTATAAGGGTGGGATTGGCACTTCATTGCATGGCGCGCTTTTGGGGTCAAATCCAAGAGACAAAGCCGTGAGGTATTTGGACCAAAGCGGATAATACTGTATAATGGGTGTTGGTCGTCACAAATGGTATCAAAGCTCTAGGTTATATTACTTAGAGTCAAGGGAACATAAAAATAAACATTAGGATTCACGTGGGTGAAATTGTATATCGTGTGCATAACATGATTGTGTGATTACTTGCTATGATTGTTGTAAGTATTTATGTATGATGTACTTAGAGACTTTGGGTGGACTGTAGATCGCAAGAGGACGTAGGAATGTGACGGGAGAAGTCTCATCTTCTCAGGCTGAGATGGATCCTCAGATGGCTGGAGTATATAGAGTCTTGGGAAGTTTGGCTAAGTCGCTCCAAAAGGAGCAGGAGATGAGACTAAGTGCTCAAGGAGGCCGAAGGAATACGGAATGGGAGAATGAGATTATGTGGCTGGAAAGGTTCAAGAAGCTTTTACCACCGGCTTTTGAAGGAAATACTGAGCTTCTAAAAGCTCAAGGATGGATAGTGGAGTTAGATTAGAGCCATGAGTTGTCCTGGGGAACATAAAGTGAGGTTAGTAGTGTTCATGCTGACATGAGAAGCTTACCATTGGTGGGAGATAGTAGAACGGACAGCGGGTTGAGAGTTGTCTTGGGAGGAGTTGAAGAAAGAATTCTTCAAAACATAATTTCCTAGTAGCTATAAAAGGGAGAAGATGGCTGAATTTTTGAAGTTAGAGCAGGGTTCTCTGACTGTAGCTCAATACGAGGGGCAGTTTGCCACCTTGTCTTGCTTTGCGCCACATCTGATCGCGAACGAGGAGGATAAGACTGCCAAGTTTGAAGAGGGCTTGAGGTCGTCTATTAGATCGAAGGTAGTGTCTCATGGGTATAGGACATATGCTGGTGTTCTAGAATGTGCTAGAAGGGTGGAGAGAGATAATGTTAGGTACCACCTAGAATTAGATAAGAAGAAGAGTAATTGGGATAAGGGAAAGACTACTAGACCTAGAAACCAAGACGGAGAGAGAAGTAATGAGAAAATGCAGAAAGTTGTGGAAAAGACAGTTCTGGTTAACACTGTGGTTCCTGTTGTGGCACCCCCTCAGACACGTATGCCACCTCGGTGTTTTAACTGTGGGAGGATGGTGCATATCCAAAGGTATTGTCAATAGCCAAAGATGCAAGATGGTGAAGGAGTAATTGTTGCAACACGACCACTCCAGTGAGGACGGGTTAATGCTTTGATTGAAGAGACTAAGGAGTACGATAATGGGGTAGCTAACGAGGTGATTGAAGGTATGCAATGCACACACACTTAGTTGCTGATTTTGTTTCATGAATTAAAATGGTATGATTGTTTCTGTGGTGTTTGCTTGAATTTGTATTAAGGTAGAAATATCATAACCAAGCATAATTGACTGTAGGACTGGGTATTCTAGAAATCTAGTGTGACAAATTTTGAGGATGAAATTTCCTAAATGGGGGAAGATTGTAGTGACCCTAACCTGGAAATTAATATAATAAATGAATTTGGAATAATTTAAATGAATATAAATAGAAATCTAGAAATTTATTTGATTGTTTAAGCCTTTAATTGATATAAAAACTAAAATTAGTTAATTTTAGAGGGATCATAATCTTTAGGTTAACCTAATGATATCATGTGTTCATATTAGAATGAGTATGAGAGCTTAATATAATATTTATATATCATAAAGTGTAGAATTGGACTAGATTCTAATTTAGAAGGAATCAGGGTAATGTGAGTAATTCATAGCAAGTGTAGGAAATATAATGTAATTAATTAAAACTCATTGAACTGAGAATTGAAGTGGTCGTATGAATCATGAAACAGAAAGTAAGTTAGTTTAGTAATTCTACAGGGATTTGAATTAGATTGGAAGATAAGAAGGTTTCTAATTAGTAGGGTTTAGTTTCCTTATCCATATAGGAAGGTGTGTAGGAAGTTTGAAGGGATTAAGGAAGTGAGTTAGACTTTTAGGGAAGTTAGAAACATGAGGAATTAAAGGGGTGCGTGAACAATGACTTTGGGGAAAAATTAGGGTTTTGGTGAAGAGAGAAAAAGAGAAAGAGAGAGAAAGGTTAGGTCAAATCTAAGTTAAGGGCTGGTGCAGAGAAAGGTGAGGAAGAAAAGAAAGAGAAAGAGAGAAGAAAAGTGCTAGAACTAGAGAGAAGAGTGAAAGCAAAGAGAAAGTGACGTAAGAAGAAGAAGAATAGGAGGAAAGGATTCTACAGTTTCTTGATTTCAGCAAGAGGTAGGTCATCTTGGTTGCTCCTCGTATTGTTAATAGTAATGTCCAAGGGTATAGGTGAACATAAATATGTCTATGAATGTGGGTTTGTGAGTATGTCCAACCGAGCCTCATGCCGAGCCACAATAAGATCCATTTTATATGAGTAGCAGGGTTTGGATGTTTATGTGTTGTGTGTAGTGTTAGCTTGTGGGAATTATGTGTGTGTGAGATTTTGTGAAGCAAAAGGGATCAATTGCCTCAGTTTGCAGTGTGTTGTGATCAAGTGTTGTATACTCTGATCTATGAAAGCGTCTGATGTGTATTATACACGAAATATGCATGATGATATGATATGTATGTTGTAGTTATTTGATGCATGAGATATGTATGAGTTATGTAGAATGGTCCTTGTGTGACTCACCCATGCATTAGGTATGCATGAGGTCAGGAATGAGTTGTGGTAAATGGTTCTTGAGTGACACGTGCATTGGATATGCATGAATAACAAACATGAAAATAGTAGGGGAATTAAGCCCCATGGATTGAGAATCCTGCAAAACCATGATGTACACATGGGAGGTAAGAGAGCAGTATCCAGCTGTATTAAAATGGATGCCCAGTAAATTGATTTACTTGATAAGAGAGTCTTGTCCAACTGTAGTAAATTGGATGCCAAGGAAACTTGGAACTGGCTGATCACCGGTTTAGGATATGCATTAGTTAGCATTCATTCTATGTGTGTTGCATTACTTGTATTTAAGCATCATGTTACACAGCATTCATTAATCTCATCATTCATTATGTTTTCTGTATTTTCTTAACATTCTTATTTATTCTTGTTGTTTTTAATATTCATGTAATGATGTGGATGATATACTAAGACTTGGGTTGTGATGTGATGTTTATAATTGATTGATGGTGATCATTGAATATACATGAGAAGTTCTGATGTGAATGTACACCATGTTGTGATTTAGTATTCATCGTTGTTAAAGATAAATTAGAAAGCATGATAATAATTTACATCATGAATTTATGTGTGTGAATGGAATTATTGTTGATAGTATGAGACATAGGACCTATGATTTCCTATTGGGCCTTAAAAGCTCACACCTATGTGTGATGTCCGTCCGATAGGTTAAGAAGATGAATTGAAGCGAAGGATACGAGCCGGGACGATAATGCTTAGTCGCTGTTTTTTGTTATCTAGATGTTAGTTATTTAATTTGTAATAGGTTAGGAGTGCTTGGATTACATTGAGTTCAATTTTGGATTAAGACAATGATGTAATATACTTGGATTATTTTATGAATGGTTTGGTTTGATTTAGCTTCTGCATGTTGTTTCTGGTATTGTATTGTGTTTGGTTTCTGCATCCAAGGGGTTTGGATCCGAAGGTCAAGCCTTGGAGTCTCGAGATCAGATATCTCAGATCCGGGACGTGACAGAATAATATTAGTGAAGGGAATCAGGGTTTAAATCTACAGATTTAAGCAGCGGACAATAAAATTTATAATTTTCATCAATTTAATCCCAATTGCCTATCCCTGAATCCATCCTTAATATACGTAAAATAAATATTATTTAACCGAAAACAATCGATTACCTTTTCTGTGTGCTTCAGCCTCTTAGCCGGTTGAATCCCGAGGTGTGATTTTTGGGGTTCTCCAAAGAGCGACACAAGTGTCCCGCCTCTAACGATATCCACACGAAGTATTAACTCTGATAAGTGGTTTTTCAGGTTCAATCGTATCTGATACGAATTACAGAAAATCTCTAAGGGAGGTAGGGTTTGGAATCCTATGATAGTAGGTTTCCAAAACTTATTTAGGAGACTCCAAAAAATGTCAAGAGAGAGGGGGCGGCTTGCTCTTTATATATATAGCCTAGGGTTAAAAAACCATAGCCTCCTCTTTCCTGTTAATTGCACTTTGACCCCCAAACTTCTAAACAAGTTGGCATTCCTCCCTATTCTTTCTAAAAGACTATTCTGAGTTCAATAATTCTTTTGTGTCTAACCCATTAGGTTCATATCAAAGGCTGGATTGTAGAAACAATTAGTTAATTAATTAAAACTGAAATAATTCCAATTTTGCCCCTGTAAACAAACAGTTTCTTTATGGCATTTTCGCTAACTATGGTTAATGTCCACTAACATGCCATAGCTATATCCAGTTGATACGAATTTAATCCGGAGAACATCCTCAGTTGTAATTATCGTGTTATTCGTTATTTCTATCTTTGTTGAAAGAACCAATAGGGTATGGATAAAAGTCAAAAACCCCTCGATTATATGTATTTGATTGATAATATAATTCATCTTGTGATTCCAATTGGAATCTCATCCCAATCACCACACTGCCCTGGCCACAAACCTAGTTTGAATTATATTAAATCGAATCACATAGGACACATCCCTCTTTGCTGAGGACGATAAATCCTGTCTTGCATACTCGAGTGTTCACTTAGACGTTTCACTATATCCAATGAATACCTTTGAAGTTTCATGGTTAGAAGACAACACTTAGTATTATCAAAGTATAGCAACCCATCTAAATGACCATTCAGTACCTCAAGTCTGAATATCACAAGCATAAACACAACTTAGACTTTCCACTTTGACTTTAAGCAAAATTATCATGTGGAATATCAAGGTGATCACGCTCAGGCCCTTACTACAACTTAGTAAGCTGTATCGTGGTTGTTTTAGTGTCTCACACTAACGGTTTTGAGATTCACCATTCTCTAAGAGAAAACACCACACAAGTTAGTCTAACCGAATCATCGAGTACCAATTCGACAATTTTGAACGACTAAGAACATTTTGGATATTGGTTACCAAAATGTCTACGATCTCATTCCTTTTAATCAACATTAAAGGCTAAGATATTTTCAATCCAATATCCATGGTATCTAACAGCAACGAGATATAATATAGAAAGATACAATTAAGCCCTTTTATTAACAAATACTTGAGATCGTCTTTTTACAGAAATTAGCCACTAAAAGAAAAATCTAGATTGACTATAGGGCTTATCTCCAACAATCTCCCACTAGCACTATAACCAATCGGTACAGTATCTAATACCCATCTTATGAAGATGCCAATCTAACTGCTGTAAGGTTAGCACCTTAGTGAGTGGATCCGCTACGTTGTCTGCTGTGTCTATTCTCTTAACGTTAATATCATTTCTTCCGACTATCTCTCGAATCAAATGGAAGCGCCGCTCTATGTGTTTGGATTTTTGATGAGATCTGGGTTCCTTGGCTTGAGCTGTAGCCCCATTGTTATCACAATACAAAGGTATCGGTGACTCAATGCTAGGAACCACGCCAAGTTCAGTGATGAACTTCTTAATCCAGACACTTTCTTTGGCTGCATTTGACGTGTCAATGTATTCGTCCTTAGTAGTGGAATATGCAGTTGTAGTTTGCTTACAACTCCTCCAACTAATAGCCCCACCGTTCAGGATAAATACATATCCCGAAGTTGACTTCCGGTCATCATCAGATTGGAAATCTGAGTTAGTACAACTGTCAACCCTGAGTTCTCCTCCTCCATAGACTAGAAATTTATCCTTAGTCCTTCGCAGGTACTTCAGGACAGATTTCATAGCTTTCCAGTGTTCCAAACCTGGATCCGCCTGATATCTGCTGGTCAATCCAACAACATGACTGATATCGGGTCTGGTACATAGCATAGCATACATGAGACTTCCAATTGTCGAGGCATATGGAATCCTACTCATTGTATCCCTCTCCTCGGGAGTTTTGGGACTCATATTCCGAGAGAGATGAATTCCATGACGGACTAGTAGAAGTCCTCTTTTGGAATTCTCCATGTTGAATCGCTCCAACACTTTATTTATGTACCCGGTCGGAGTTGCTGCGTGGATTGTCTTGGTGCTTTACCTGCTTGCTTTTTCGTTTATTGCCTTTCACTCCGGATGGAGTTAGACTGTGGAACTTGATTTATGTCATTGATGTATTCTGAGGATCCTTAGGACGTAGTGGTTGGATTTTGGATTTTGATTTTGTTTAGGCCCTACTGAGGCCATGCACTATTTAATTATTTTGTATTTTTATGTAGTTGTTAGTTTCCACACTCTGTACTATTTAAATGAAAGTACTTTATTACTTTTATTTGCTTTATGTTGTGGTGGAAATCCGCAGTCCTGGCGTGGACCCCGAAGGTATTACCTTGAGATCCGTGCAATTCCCTCATTGGGATTCGTGCTACAGATTTGGGGCGTGACAGCCGTTCACATTAATACAATCATCACATGGTTAACCAGAGTCAACAACATAAACCAGCGAAGTCTGAACAAATTAAACTTTTAACTTAACTAATACCAGTTAAGCTCAATCCCACATAATCAAAGTAATATCTTGTTTATTACATCATAAATGCCCTCATGGGGCAAAATCAAAGTTAAT
The DNA here is from genome assembly GCA_031762675.1 of Pachysandra terminalis. Classification (NCBI taxonomy): domain Eukaryota; kingdom Viridiplantae; phylum Streptophyta; class Magnoliopsida; order Buxales; family Buxaceae; genus Pachysandra; species Pachysandra terminalis. Next base: position 13,676 of record JAUPMG010013926.1, read on the forward strand.
TAAAAACTAAATTATATCCATTGTATTATTTCAAGTATCTGAATCCAAAGAAAATAAAATCATTTCTAAGAACTGATTCTTCTCCCGACCCGCATATTACTTAAACTGATCACCTGTTTCAACATAAAGTTGAGCCACAGGCCAGTAGAGAAATCCAAAGAAATTACAATAATTATTTTCATAGATTTATAACAATACAGATTCATTCACACAATATCACTCAACATATAATACTTCACTCACAGTGTATTAGCATGCTCAACAATATATTAAGCATACTACTCAATAAGTATATCACATGACACATTGTAATCCCATTACATTTCATCAATCGGCATCAATCACATAATCCCATTATATCTGATATTAACACACAGAGTCATATCACACTATAATAATTATTCACATGATCCCACCATGACAAGTCATAAGGTCCACATGATCCCATCATGCATTAACACCAAATCCACATGGTCCCACCATGTCTTAAAACACAATCTACATGATCCCGTCATACATTGACAATATACCACATGGTCCCACCATTCCTCAACATACAATCCACATGGTCCCACAATGTCTCAAAACACAGTTTACATTACCACATGCATTACAACCAATTCTCAACGAAAGTACACGCAAATATTTACTTCAAGTCAAACATATGCAAATGATTAATGATGTATGATATGATGCAAGTATGCACAATGAAATGCAGATGATGATGCATATACAAGAGTAATTAGGCTTAGCTTAACCACATGCTCATTCAACAATCAATCCATTCTTTAAGGGACTTGCACTCACGGTAGAATGCCACCATTCCATTCTTTAAGGGACTTGTACCTCACCTCACGGTAGGATACCACCATTCATATTCTTTAAGGAACTTGCACAACACAGTAGAATACCACCATTCCAACTATTCTCTCATTTAGAGTCACACCCCATCACAATGCTAACCAGTGGATGCTCCCAGCACCACTCACTTAGCATCCACAAATCAGACAACACAGTCAGTCATACTAACAACCAGTGGATACTCCCAGCACCACTCACACATTAATTACTAGTCAAATATCACAATCAATCACATTGACATCTAGTGGATGCTCCCAGCACCACTCACCCATTAATTATAGATCACATAAGAATTCCTTAGAGTCACAATTAAGTCATATCATAGCATATACTACCAATTCATACTGAAAATCAAGAGAATTACACACTTCATATCATACAACCGTGATTGTTCATTTTGCAAACAAACAAACGTCACATACATATCCAAAACCTCATATGGGAACTTCCCATAAAATTTGGGGTCATTTGGAGTTAGGTAGATGCTCGGTACATGCCAAGCTTCCTACCGAGAATGTTCGGTACATATCTCGGCATCTACTGAGTCTCAGTAGTTGTTCCAGAGACTTTGATGGTCTTGGTAGATGTTTTCGGTAGCTACCAAATGACCTACCAAAAGTCTAATTTAGCCAAGAATTCATAGTTTTTCATACGGCTTCGTGCCCAGACATTCACAATCATGATTTTACACTTTTAGCATTAAATTATTACTTTATATGACCATTAATTCAATCAAATCCTATTACACAAAACCTACTACATATTCATGGCTTTGCATCAACACAAACATCAATTATCTAAGATATTATTACAAATATGAAGAACATCATATAATCACCAATACTTGATTGCAACATCATTCAATCATGCATATCATCATATACATGTATTATTCACTATAAATGTGAAGAATATCATATGATCTCAATTAAACATGGATTAGATTATGCTTAATCATTGAAT
>JAUPMG010013964.1:0-15497 GCA_031762675.1 Pachysandra terminalis
TCAGGCTTGTTAAAAAATTTTAAGCTCCGAGCCAAGCTCTGCTCAGGTTCGTAAAAGCTTAGCTGGCAAAAAGCTCAAAACGTAAAAATCTCGGCTCGTAAAAAAGCTTAGATTAGTATAAATGCATTAATATTATAGATGATAGTTATTATTAAATGTTAACATGTGTGTCTAATATTAATAGATAATGTAAGATATCTGAATATGAACGTATAATCTCATATACAAACTGAGCCGAGCCTACCGAAGCTCGTTAAAATTATGTGCTTTTTTTCAAGCTCAAGCTTGGCTAATATGAGCCGAGACCAAACCTGAGCCGAGCTAGCTCAGCTCGTTGACTACCCTAGGATAGAGTATAGAGAATGGGAAAACTCTAGATTGAGTTTCCTTTTTTTCTTTTTTCTAAAAAAATAGAAATTACAACAAATTTTAGCAACATATTTTTTTTTGGGGGCTCAGTTGCAAAAAATAAAAATTACAACAAATTTTAGCAACATTTGTTTTTGAAACAGAGTTGCAATGAATTCGACCAAAATTCGTTAAATTATAGAACTGTTTCTATATATATATATATATATAAATAAACTGAACCGTGGTCTCTATATATATTTTTAATTTGGAGGGCTATTCTTGTTATTTAAAAAAAAAAAATTAAGCCAGGGTCATTCTTGTTATTTTTAAGAAATGCCAATCTTCTATACACCTATTTTCTTTTTTAGTTTTAAGGGGCCAATCTTATATACATATATTTTGTTTTAAACAATTTTGGGGAGGCCATGGCCTCACTCCCCCTGTCCTTTGACTAGGTATATTGCCGAATTACATAAAAAATTATGTGTTATCTCTATTGGCTCTCTTTTCTCTTCTTTTATATTTGACGATGATCGGCGTAGCACTATCCGAACGGTCACACGATGGTTCAGGTGGATGATTGAGACACCCACCCTACGTGTCCAAACAAGACCTTATCTAATTATGAGCTGTGAAAAAACGACTGATATATGACATCGTCATGTGCTTACGCAATTTATGTCCCTTTAAACAGTTCAATTCCAATTAACACCTTAAAGCGGATCAAACAACATAGTTTTCGCATCAGCAATATCAACACTTTCGGTGGTGAGATGGGAGGATAGTGTTATTTCAAAAAGGTAAAGTAAGGTTTTTGTAATTCGAAATGCAGGGCAGTCTCGAGATTACTCGTGTTCTTCACTTCTGTTTTCTACGGTGTCATGTACGTTTCAGCTCGGAAACCCTAGAAAGATGGCTATTTGAAACACAAAGCGAAAATCAACAAAATACAGAGCTCGTGAATGCCAATATCAACTCTGCAAACCCTAAAATATCAAAGAAATGGTGAGCTTTTCAAGGTCTATTCTTAGCATTCTCGTATTTCGATTTTATTTATTCTTGTTGATATTTTGTTGAACAACATTAGTTTTAGGGGAAACATGTACGTCATTTGTTCTATTGGTGATTCTAAGGTTGAATGATTTTGAGTTCGGGAACCGTAGGTTGGACTCTGATATGTTTCACTGTTGTGTATTTGCGAGCTGAAGATTGGATTCTGATCAGTTTCACTGCTTTACATTTCTTCGAAATTTTGGATTTGGAGCTTTAGTTGTTTCGAGTATATCCACTGCGTTTTTGTTTGATCCAGAATTCTTTGTTCTTGAGTCATTATTGAATTTATAGTTCTTAAATTGAATCGGACATAAAGTTTTGCCTTTTCCTAAATAGAAACTGTTTTCTACTTTTGGTTTTGAATTGAAATCAAACAAAGTTGATATTCCCGAAAAGATAGGTATTTGGATGAAATTGAGTAGTCAGCTTTGGGGCAATGCTTCCCTTGTGCTTCTGTATATTTTCAACGAAATTATTGATTTCTTTGGTGTGGCAGCAACGTATATCTTCGTGGATAAAAGTTTAATGGCTAATTGTCTTTCTGATTGGATTTGGGACTCCTGACATTTATGAATCAGCTCCTTACTGGTGGAAATAGATGTATTTGGGCAGTTTGCGGCTTTAGTAAGTGTGTTTTCTACTGTAGGCATTATCTTTTTCCTTTGCATCCGAAAAAAGAATTAAGAAAAGCTTATGGTTAACCAGTTGAGCCAACGGAATTAGTAGTAATATTATATGTGAAAGTATTGAGCAACATAATAAAGAAGTAAAGATTGTGAATACCGGTACCGTACTCAAGTAGGCGATGTCATTGCTCGTATTCATGGTCTTGATGAAGTAATGGCAGGTGAATTAGTAGAATCTGAAGAGGATACAATAGGCATTGCCCTGAATTTGGAGTCAAATAATGTTGGTGTTGTATTAATGGGTGACAGTTTGATGATACAAGAGGGAAGTTCTGTAAAAGCAATAGGAAGAATTGCTCAGATTCCGGTGAGCGAGGCTTATTTGGGTCATGTTATAAATCCTCTGGCTAAACCTATTAATGGAGATGTGAAATTTCAGCTTATGAATCTCGGTTAATTGAATCTCCCACACCAGGTCTTATTTTGAGGCTCTCAGTTTATGAGCCTCTTTAAACTGGGCTTGTTGCTATAGGGTGAGGTCATCAAGAATTAATTATTGGGGACAGACAGACCAGTAAAACAATAGTAGCCACAGATTTGATCCTCAATTAAAAAGGACAAAATGTAATATGTGCTATGAATGCAAGTGTGCTGGCTGATAAAATAAGTAACCTTGATTTCCGAAAATTGGGATCATATCCTATCATCTCCTTGCCATATCAATGACATTATGATTAGTTTTTTTTTATTTTTATTTGTTCCTGCTTAAATATTTGTCCTTGTTAAAAGAAAAATTATTCAGAACAAGGGCTCGTTCTAATTGATATGAGGAATAAGATGAATGATGCAAATGACTTCAGGGATAGTACAATTCTTGACCTAGGATTTAAAGGGTGGTATTTATTTATTTATTTTTTTACGCAGTTATGCTGATGCTAGGTATGGAGATTCTGGACCATGGAGCATAATGGAAAAATGCACTTCCAAATCTTTCACCAATATAATCAGTTATTTTCCATATCTGTCTGCTTCTTTTCCTCCGAAAATTATATGAATGCCCATGGTTCCTCCAAGAATGTGGTCTTTGTGTGGATTGTTTCTTACCATAAGGTGATACTTGTGACATTTTCTAGAAGTGGAATTGTAAATCTTTCTTTCCTCATATTTGGATTAGGAAGGATGTAAACTGATCCATTACCTTTTGCTTCACTGTTAGGTGGCCAAGGAGACCTGGCTTCAATTCCTTGATTTCTTGCATTTGGCCTGAATTTTTACTCTAAATGTCTGTGATAAGTTATCCCAGTGGCATTTGGGATGTTCGGGGAGTTGTTTCATGATTTGGAAGTTTTTGGGTCATGCTATTTTACTGCAGTGGTTCCTCAACGAGAGTTTGTTTGTTTTTGTTTTTTTTTTTTAATTTTTATTTTTAGGATCAACTTTGAATGTTGTTCCCTGGAAAATATGGGATAATCAGGCACTGATTATCTTACAAGATAGCAGTCAGCAACTCCAATTGGGGAACCCTGTTTCGCTCTAGAATTAAAGACGGCTGAAAACCTAAAGCTTTCAAGGATAGCTGAAAAACAGCTACTTTGTATGTTGGGCCATTTGGAATAATGATAAATCATGGCGGTTATCTAATGATGCTTTAGGAATATCCTTTCTTTAGCTTTGTCAATGAACATGTTTGCCTTTGAAGTTCAATTGTCAGTTATGGAGTTAGCAGATGAGGTAGCTAAAAATGGGGTATCTTGAGTGGAGATAGCCTTTCTTCGAGGAACTTGTTGGGTCACCATATCCTTGTACTTCTCTCTCCTTTCTGGTTTGATCTTGCATTTTGCATGTCTGTTGTTCCTCTGCAATAAAATACTGTCATGAATTTAGAAAAATGTACTTTCTTAAGAAATTGTATAGACTTTATCTCATTGAAAAAACGAAAAGGCATTACATCGTAAAGCAAGCTGGATATTGCGGCCTTGAATTTGGTAAATTTGATTCGTTTGGTGGACTAAAAAATTTTGAGAATGAAATGTTGGTTGCTCTAGTGTCATTCCCGAAATCGTGGATGTAAATTTTGTTGTTGGGTTATGTGGGGATTGTCAGCAAATAAACACGGAGGAAGAAAAAAAGAACCTTATGTAGTACAAGAAATTGTTTTGAGTGATTTTATATTCCAACTGTTAAATATATTAATTGCGTCTTTGGCCTTGCTTCTTTATGCCTTGGAAGTGATTTCTGGGCGTAGAAGCGCTTTAGTCACACATTAAGCATTTGGCAGAACAACTACGAAGTAATTCCATATGAAGCACTCATTGCAAAAATGGGAAACAGTTTGGTCACTCAAGTGTTTTTTTTTTTTTTGAGACTATTGCTTCTCCTTATGGGAAGAAATGCCAAACAGGGCCTAACGTATCTCGGATAAAATGCTTGTGAAGCGCTGAAGGCCTCACTAGACAAGTTGATAAAGAAGAAGGGAACACCAAGTGACTTTGAGCCTGTCACTGATATGTTTATGCATTTTCTCTGTAATTTGTTTTTTTTTTTTTTGTAACCACAGTAATGTTATCTAAAATTTTCTGTACTTGTGAACTAAATTTTAGAGTTGGTGCTATGATTTTTCTTTTCTTCATTTGTGACTTTTTAAGTTTTCTTCCTATAATCTATATCCAGAATGTGCAATTTTTCATTCTTAGTACTATTTACCGATTAAAAAATCTATATCCAGAATGGTAGAATTTGTTCTTACTTTTAAAACTAAAATGTGCATTAGGCTACACCTTTTATAGCAGGAGCAGCAGTCGCTGTTGCTGCTCTTGCTGGTAGATATGGAATTCAAGCTTGGCAGGCATTCAAGACAAGACCACCTACATCTAGGATGCGCAAATTTTATGAAGGTGGTTTTCAGCCTACAATGACGAAAAGGGAAGCAGCTCTTATCCTTGGAATCAGGTAACTCTCATTTTCCTTCAGCATAGAGTATAGGCTCAGGAATCATGTTCTCTACTATTTTAGTTATAATGAAGCATTGTTATATAAATACTGTTATCAAGAGCTTGCATATTGTCTCTTTGTATATCTGCCTTCAGCAAGACAGATTGAGATTATGAATGTGTGTAGAGCAAAAGCGAAGTAAATATAACAATATATTGGTTTGTAGCATATGTAAGGTAGATTCTACATGTTTTGGAAGTGATCATCAACTTTGGCAGTTCTGCATCTGAATGGGTCTAGTGAACGTTTAGACCATTTTCATCTCTGGCACTGCTTTTCACATTGAGGGATTATCTACATCATACCAATGAAAACTTATCTGGGAACTTGTAAAGTGATATATAGGTATATATGTGGAGAAATTGATTCTGTAGAAAGTCAAATTACAAGACAATAGGGCTACAACATAATCACTAGCTCCCAGGTTTTCAATTTCTTTTCTTTTTTTTTTTTTGATGAATCAAATTGAAAATATTTCTTAATTTGACTAAATCACTAATAAGTATACTGGGTTGCTTAATAACATTGCTAGGGGCATTTGTTGTTCTATACAGTCTAGAACCAAATAAAGCTAGAAATGTATGTATGTCTCCAACCTCATGTCTGTCACATTTCATTGTCTGTACAGTGTCAATGTGTTACTGAGATGCTAACAATATAGGCTGAAGGTCTGAAACATATAGGTAGCCGGAGCTACAGAGTTCGTCCAAGGTGCCTTAAATATTCATGTTTCCCTTTCAAATGTAGTCTCTCACTGTTTGCAATTAAATCCAGATCAATGGCATTGCATGTGCTTTGACAATGTTACTTTTTACAATATTGATTTTTATATTTTAACTATTGCTGCGTAGATATCAACGTATAAAATTCATAATCACCATAATGATTATTCTTTATTTTTCCATCTAGTGAAACCTTGAAACCTTAAAAGAGTTTGTGTGCATACTTGTGGAATAATTTCCTCATTTGAGGGGATATATGGTCATGTGCATCAGCTAAGAGATTGTGGACCAATATGGATCAAGCGTGGTATATTAATTTCATCACTCAAGTGGCAAGTTTCCCTGGTTACATTTTGCACTTCCTGGCTGTTGTTTTTTGTGGTTTGTCCATTTAGTTATCCTGTCAGCTAGGGCTGTAAATGGATTAGACTCAGATCAGACTTGGTGGTACCAAGTTTGATCGGTTACAGATTGCTCGAATCAGATTCGAATGAGATTAGAAATTCATCTGATTTTAATATAGTTGATCCAAACTTCGAAGTTAGTTTTGGATTCTAATTGCCATATCCTGTTGATTATCAGCACTAGTCATGATTTAGAGAAGTATGGAAAGTTCTCCTTTTCACCTGAAATTTTCCAAAATTTCTTCGAACTATCCAAATATTTTGCCAAATCAAATTTTCCTTTAAAGTTTCCATGATACTTTTCTATTTTAGAGGCATGAAATACCAATAAAAACGAAGTTTAAGGCCTTGCATTTAGTTACATCTTATCTAGCCTAGTCCATTTGATTGGATCCGTGACATTACCAGATCATGTTAGACTAAAGCACGCATGATGTAGGCTTCACACAATGAGTAAACAGTTGGTTGCCTGATGGTCCATGATGAGATTTGCAATGTACTTGATCCATAAGTAAGCAATATGAAGGACCTCTGTTGACACTAGGTTTTGCCAAGCCACTGCTTCTGGTTTCCTGGTTAGACATAGTCAAGTATACATGTTCTATTTTTCTATTCCCATTGGTGTTGAATCTCTATTTGAATTCATAACTCTTATGAACCTCTGTTGGGGCCATTTAAATTTTGTTATTTATCAAAAAAGGAAAAGAAAAAAAAGCTTGACCATTGTATTGGTTTATCAGGGAGAATACAACTCCAGACAAGGTCAAGGAAGCGCATAGAAAGGTCATGGTTGCGAACCATCCGGATGCGGGTGGTAGCCATTATCTTGCTTCTAAAATTAACGAAGCAAAAGACATGATGATGGGAAAGACCAAGGGCAGTGGATCTGCATTTTGATACCTCTGAAAATGTTTGATTTTGTGAGATATCTTTTCAAGCTCAGAGATCGTGAGTGCATTCTGGGTGATAACTGCACCTCTAGCTCAGATATCCGTTTCGTGCAAAATTTTGCCGGAGTTGGTCCTTGGGGGAGTACCGTTTTAGTCATGGAATATGAAAATCAGATGTCCTGGATCAATTATTCTAAGTTCTCATTTTTTTTTTCCCATATATTTTGGAACAGCTACAGATTTTATTGTATGATTAAGATTGTGGAAAATTTCACAATCTGGATTTGATGCTTACTTTGGGAGTATTTGTGTTTTAAAAAGATGGGTTGAGCATATATTTGATTTAGAACATGATGTTTCACGTCAGATTGACTGATTTTAATACAGAAAACAGTGGCCACTGATTTGGCTTCACTTGGCTTCAGTATTCTTAACATTTCTGCAACTTCTTCAGATTATGTATATTATTACCCTTAACTGCTCTGGTTTCATGTCATGAAGGATTTAGCAAAGTGCTACATAAGCTGCTAACCTGAAGCAACCTTCCTCTATTTAGCTTTTGCTTGCTTGCTTGCAATGCTCGAAAGACATAGCGATGTACATAAAGTTGGTATAGCTGAGATGGTGCCTCTGGGTCGTGCAAGACATGAAGCAATAAGTTTGTTGGACAGGCCAACATCATGGAGAGACTTCATTGAGAAACAGCCAACAAGGAATGGACAGCCTTGTTTCCTCAGGTTCAGGTATGCCATCTCCCCCCTTTCTTCAGTCTAATTATTACCTAATTTTAATAGATCTGCCACCACATCAACCTAATAAGCTCGGCAATTTAGATTGGATGCCAGTGGATAGAATGTATATTCAAGGACATTGTGGACAAGGCTAAAAAGAAGGGGAAAAAAAAATCTTCAGGCATAACCATAACAGAATTAACAATGCGGTAATAAGATGTCAGGAGTGTCAATCCACAATGGAAGTTGAACCTACCCTTGAGAATAAAATCAAAGGAGGCTGAGGCTTATAAAGAGCCGATGTTTAACCTCGAAGAACTCATGGTTCCAATAGTCTCGGGTTAATTAGATGAAGGGATGATATTAATAATTTTTGTTTCTGCCTATAGACCCTTATTCTAAGGAGTAGAAAATCACATAACTGGATCTGAAAGATCCCGGGGGGACTGGGTTTTTGATGACCAATTCTCATCTTATCTCTTCAATGATCATCTTCATAGCATTTCTCAATTGAGTCACCCTTTAATCTCTGATGATAAAACCTGTAGCCCAACTCTTAAGCTCTGAAGAAGACGAATAGAGTTCTTTGTCGACCTATAACTGATGAAGAAATCAAAGCTACTGTCAGGGCCATGCCCACTGTTAAATCACCTGGGCGGCTTTAAAGGCATCTTTTTCAGTAAGTATTGGGATACAATAGGTTCTAATGTCTGTAACAGTGTGAAATCCTTTTATCTTTTCTCTTCTTTTTCTCATTGAGGCTACCTTCTGAGGGAATTAAACAGAACTTCTATATACAAAGTTCCTACAACAGATAAAGTTAGACTTCTGTCCTATAAGTCATGTAATTTTATCTATAAGATGATTAGTAAGTTCATATTGAATAGAATCAAACCTCTACTCAATAAGACCATCTCCCTTGATCATGCAGCTTTTCTTCCAACAGAAATAGTGTTGGTAATGTTCTAATTGATTATAATGCTTTTTACATTGTTTCTGTTAGAGATAGTGGGTGGCTCTTAGATCCAAGGGGGGAGGGACCTGAGGGGATTTGCCCTATAAGTGGTATTAGTAGTAATCCTAATTTGTTTTTGACATTGTGGAAACTTCTTCTCTCCCGTGGATGTAGGCTTTGCCGAACCACATATCTATATGTGTGTATTGTTTTGATATTCGTTTTACTGTGTTTATTATTATTCCTTGATCCAGATCAACAGTTTGTAATCCAAACAAGACAAATATTCAGGGATCGAGTTATGGATTGTATTTCCTCTCCATCTTTTAAGATCTTGTTCAATGAATCAATCTATCCAATCTGAGGACACTAGCAAAATATTTATTCATTCAGGCTATGTTTCTCAGTCACGCTTCAACAGCAGAGTAATACTAATCATTATCATCCTTCAAACAACCTATAAATTCCTTGACCTCTGTTATGTATTCTGTACTGATAGCATTTTATTTTCATTATCTAACATTTGATTGATGGACTATTCTTGTTCATTCAACCTTATCCTGCGCCTCCTCTTACTCTATGCAAGCCTTAGCTATTCTGACCAATGTACCGGTGGGCTATTTTAACCATTTTCAGAGGAATTTTTTATGGTAAAATAGGAAGGATGCACCACGTATTCATACTGGTGTGGGGGCCTTTGTTTGTGTTATGGATCAAATCGTTGTTCCAAAAACTTCAGGACTGATGAAAACTTATTTGGTTGAGCTCTTAACATTTAGGATCTCAACAACTATCACGCTTTTGTAGCGAATGTCTTCGGCGGCCCACCATACAACACTGATCTGATGGTCGCCTTTTTTTTATTTGGCAGCTCCAATCAACTATTAGTATTCAATGACTTAGCACCATGCCCATCCGTTTATTTGGCAGCTCCAATCAACTATTAGTATTCAATGACTTAGCACCATGCCCATCCGTTACTATAGATCACACTATCCGTTACTCCAATCAACTTTAATACCAATTGTTATGGATACAATCGTTGTTCTAAAAGCCCCAAGCAAGATTGAAGGAAACTTACTTCCCATCCGTTACTCAAATTGTTACAGATCTAATCATTGTTCTAAAAGCCCCAATTGTTGACATTTAGGATCCGTATCATTTTGGAGGATATGAAAAACCAGAATCTGGAAATTGCGTTCAACATAATCTTTTAGGTAGGGCTGTAAACGAGGTGAGCATTACCTAGCTCAGTTTGGGCTCGTAAACCTTAAGCAAGGCTCAAGCTCGACTCATGTTAAAAAATTTTGGGTTCAGACTCATTAAAAATTTTGGGTTCAGGCTTGATAAAATATTTTGGGCGTAGGCTTGGCTCACAAAAAGTTTGGCACATAAAAGGCTTTGTCTCGCAAACAAGCTTAGCTTAATATACATGCATTAATATTATAGTTGATAGTTATTATATAAAAGATAATATATTAACTATAGGAATATGGATATATAATATAATATACAAACCGAGCTGAGCCTTATCCAAGCCAAGTCTATCCAAGCTTGGCTCAAACTCGTTAAGATAATGAGCTCGTGAACCTAATTATAGAGCTCTAGCTAGACTAGTTGATAGCCCTACTTTTAGGTTCAAAATTCATCAATTTCATACCAAACTGGGCATATAATAAAAAACGTTTTATCCTTCTTGTACTATACAAGTCCGCATACTTGAGGGGGGAAAAAAGACTTGCCTTTTGACAATGGCCTAAATATACAGATTCTCAAGTCCCAACTCTTCAGTTGCTACAAAATTTCCCTCTTCATATCTCAATCCCAAAACCTAAAAAAGGCAATGTTATTCTGTATTGCTGACCCACTAGGGGGCTAGCACAAGTTACCATCATTATCAAAACTGCCTAAACTAATTGGGGTTGGTAGTACATATCAGCCCATGGGATGAATCAACACAAAGAACATCCCACCATCACCAGCAATGGTGTGGCATATCCCTACAAATTTGGGAACAAGAAAATGCCAAATGCTTGGAATCAATAAAAATCCAATGTGCCTGATATGGTGAAAGGTGGATCAATATCGATGCGAATTGCCTTGCCCTCTGAAAGCAATTGTGGAAGGGCGTTGGTTTCCTTTGCTGCAATGCCTTCTCCAGTCCATATGGTAACATGCGGCCACTGATTTTTCGAGCTTATCTTCTCACCATCAACAGAGCCGAGGCAGACTTCTAGTGCGGCCAGTTTATCCGAGAACAGCAGTGCAGTCAGATCCAAAGGCACCTTTTGATTAAGGAACACGCCATAACTAGCAACGGCTGTGACACCATGACTCCTCTTGTGAGCAAGAGTTACATGAGCCTTCTTGAGGTAGTTCTCCATATCCTTATCCTTGAGGAAATCTTCAACCTTGTCATTCTTCACAGCTAACTGCTTCCATAAGTAAAACACAATCAAAAGAACGGTTTTAATTGAGGTATTGCTCAAATCAGGGAGCGAAAGAGATCTTTATTCATCAATGTGTAAACCTGTCAAAGAGGTATTGCAAACAGGCCCAAGCAGGCAAGCATTCCATAATCTAAACTAGGAGATATTCTACGCCAAGTCTTGATTAGCAGCTAGGGCTGTCAACAACATGAGCTTGAGCTCTATAATTAGGCTCGCAAGCCGAGCCGAGCTCGAGCCCGAAAAAAAGCTCATTATCTTAACGAGCTTGAGCCAAGCTTGGGTAGGCTCGACTCGGTTTTTATACGAGATTAAACATCCATATTCCTATATCTTATATTATATTTTAATATCAAACAAATGTTAATATATTATATTATATATAATAATAATACTAATTAACTATAATATTAATGCATTTGTACTAATATAAGCTTTTTTTACGAGCCGAGCCTGAGCCCAAAATATTTTAATGAGCCTGAACCCAAAATTTTTTAACGAGCCCGAGCTGAGCTGGGCAAAGCTCTGCTCATTTGCAGCCCTATTAGCAGCTGGGTAATCAAAAGAATACTAGCTGGCAGAATTATTCAATTAATACCATTTCTTAGAAAGAGTACTAGCTGAACGAGATTATTGGTCTGTTCCACTTTTGGCCTGTTACTTGGTTGGGAAAAATTCATTCACAATTCTGATAAATGGGCTACAAATGGGCTGGTAAGAATGGAATCTAACCTGACTCGATCAACCCGATGTTCAAAAGGCTCAATCCCCTTGTCCTATAAAAAAAACCTCAGAATTTCCAGCCAAGATCACAGTGGCAGGCCTGAAAAGTCTCTTATCAAAACCAGCCAGCCTAGGTAGGCTTGCCGAAAGCCCTAAGTGGAATATTTGACAGCATAATCAAAAATCCTATGCATCATATGTACCATTTTCATGTAATATTGGTCAATATGTCAAGTGGTGAAAGAATTACTGGGAAGTAAGTTATGTCATTACCTTATCAAGGAGGCTTCTGACTTCTGTAACAGGTAGAGTGACAGCAGCAAAAACTATGGCTCCAAACTTCCTCTTCTCGGTATTTGGTGTCTTGTATTCACATTTGGCAACACTTCTTAGTTGGTCTAGCACTTGCTTGACCGCAAAATCAAATGGAACCTAGAAAATGCAGTGGACACCATGTCAGCTCTGTATATCATGATTGTTAAACACCACTTACTCTAAAAGCTCAAGCTGTTAGAGAACGGGACAACAATGTATATCAAATGGTTCAACACCCCCCCGCACGTGCAGGCTCCACACGGGAACAACACATCCGTGGGATAACACAGGGCACCGAGGCAAACACACACCATACACACCCGCACAGGAACAACACATCTGTGGGAGAACAAACACACAAACACATACCCCCGGGATTCGAACACTCGACCTCCCGCTTTGATACCATGTTAAACACCACTTACTCTAAAAGCTCAAACTGTTGGAGAATGGCACAACAATGTATATCAAATAGTTCAACAATGACATTATCACCGAGTTAAATCACTATTTTAAGCAAAACGACATATCCCTTTTTATCTTGGGCATAAGCAATGGAACCTAGGAAAATGCAGTAGACACAATGTCAACTCAGTGTATTCTGCTATGATCCTTGAGATAAATCATTATTTTAAGCAAAACATATTCCTTTTTATCTTGGGCATAAGCAGCAGAAACAGTTTGTTATCAAAGGGATGGTGCTTATTGCATCGCACGAATTAATCAATCATCTGAAAAAGGAGCTGAAAAGCAACAAGAATGGATTATGACCTGAATAGAATTGAGATATTCGGCATTTCCAATTAAAACCTCCCTCAATCGCTTCTCCCAATTAGACCACTCTTTTGCATACGAACCTTTGGTGGACTCCAATCTAAAGGAAATGACAGGTGGAAAATGTAAGTTGATAGTTAAATAAAAAGAGGTTAAGAATCAAATAGAGAACTAGAAAAACAGAATCGTAACTCTATAATCTGTGACCACTGTTCTTCTCATAGAGATCTATCAATCACCAATGAAGTTAAATGATTAAAGTTGTAAATTATGGAAGAAAGAAAAGACAGCATCATTGATCTATCTGCATGAAAGAAGCCATATCTGCTATACTCAAGTGAGAAATTAAAAGATGTTTATATAAATCCAGAAGGAATCCCCTAAATTCCAAATGATACAAAGATTTTGTTCTTAAACTATTACCACAAAAGCATTTGGTAATCTTGCAAGAAACCTTGCTCTAATAAAAATCAATATGGATGAATGATTTCAGCTACATGTACAGTAGTGAGGCATCTTAGAACTACAGGTGGTGCTCACAGACACGGTTTATCTTATGAGAGTCATGCATCCTGTTTTTTCCTGTGTAACTGAGACATAAAGTTTGGGTTGCAGACACTTATCGTTTTTTTTTTTCTTTCTAGATACCTATGGGTTAAGTCACTCAAGGTCGTACCTATCCTGTTTGGAGGGGAAATGAAACTAAAGTGATCTTATGTAACATAAGCAATAAGTAAAGGAGAAGAAAAATACAATTATGACAGTTTTTTTTTTTTTCGATGTCCCAATGCAGCATTGTAAAATGGCCTCTAAACTCCTTATGTTCATTCCTTCTAGTAATTTTAGCTCCTGTATCACATGGAACAATAATATGTTGGGTTGGGTTAACATTAGAGCTTCAGGTTTGGGTAAGAACACTCAGCCCAGGCTCAATGTTGGGCAGGTGGGTTTGGATTTCATTGTCAGGCCAAGATTGGGCTCAAATTCAGGCTGGGAATTGAGTTTGGGTTGGGCTTGGGCCAAACCAAGGGTTCAGACTCGGTCTAATGTTTCCATATATGAAACTAAGCCAGCTATATAAACTATATTATATAGTATCTAGTTTGGTATCGCAGTTCTCACCCTTGACTTGGCACTCTTTTTCACTAATGAAACGTAACATGTTGTCAAGCTTCGTGGTCTGGAAGGGATCTAGCTAGAGCAAGTAAGCTCACACAGAGATTGCTTCAGTCCATAAACGGCTTTCTTTAATGAAAGCCCCTACCCTATTCTTACCTCTAACCCCCTCCAGGAATGTTATGTGAATAGTGTCTTAAAGCCCTCACCCAGAATTTGGAAGAGGATTTGGTGCTTCCATTCTCCATGCTGCTTCCCACCACCCTATAGTAAAGGTGGGGGTGGAAACGAACTATGATTAAAAAGGCATTGACTTGCAGTTCTCTTCTCCGATGAAATGTTTGATCGAATGTTGGGTGGGTGTGGGAGGAATAATAGAAAGGGGCTTTTTATTTTATTTTAAATGATATAGATATGGATCATATATGTCTAATCATAAAAATTGAACTCTAAGACTTAATTTATGCACATACCATCTTTGCAGCACTTTTTTAACACATTCTGAAATATATTTATCTATATCAGCAAAAATTGGACTATGAGATTGAACTTGTGCCTAGCTTGATCCTGTTCAAACCCAAAAAAAATGGTTGGGTTGGGCTACCTTTGAGAGAAATTTAATTTTCTAATTTGGGATTTTTTTGCATAACTATTTTTTTTTTTTGATAACTATTGCTCTAAAGAACTTCAGAATTGCTTCTGATTTTTTTTTTTTTCACCTTATAAAATTTTTATTTAGCATCTTAGAGCACTTTATTAGGTGAACTATTATGATTCCCAGGTGCACGACTTTTAGGGGGGGGCCTTGTGGTAATCTTTACCCATCATTCCTCATTCTCCTATATCTTGTTCCTGTTGTCAGACATGGTTACATGATGTAATGGTATTTTTGTCTACAGCTTTGTCACTATACAGATAACGTAAAAGGGCCATAAGTAACCTAATCTCATGATATTTATCTCTTTTCCCTCTCTTTCTATACGTAACTTTCTTCTTTCTTCTTTCTTATCCTTGTAAACTGTAATCGGGTTTATAACTTGCATCAGAGCAATCCTCATTGCCTGTTATCTTATTAGTCAGTCTCCATCATGGATCTAGACTTTAAATCACATATAAAAAGTTCTCTCTTGATCAACCTCTTTTCCTATTCCTCCAAAATTCATTGGGTGTACTTGTGTTCATATTCTTCATCTTGAGCATACTAGTTGGATCCCACTGCACTTAAGTATGATTATTGACTATCCAATTTCTCATAAAGGATACAAGTGTTATCATCCTGCAACCAAGCAATGTTTGTCTCCATGGATGTATTCTTCTTTGGGCCTGGGGGGGGGGGGGGGGGGGGGGGGGGGGGGGGGGGGGGGGGGGGGGGGGGGGGGGGGGGGGGGGGGGGGGGGGG
>JAUPMG010013986.1:0-15496 GCA_031762675.1 Pachysandra terminalis
GTTACTAATCCTTTTAACACACTTTAAAATTTATTTAGGTATAACACTAACACACCATTATTTTATATAATTATAAACATTAATTTCACACTTACCGAGACATGCCGTCCTTATTTCATCTCATACGACCCAGTCTGGCTCTAATTCTACCCGACCTGAAAATTACTAGGGAAATTACAATTTTGCCCTAAAAAAATACGGGGCATTACATTGACCCCCTCTCTTGGTTCGAGTCTCTCCCTTGACCCGACTCCCCCTGTTCAAAAATTCCTCTTTCCCGCCCTTTCCCTTGTCCTTGCTCTTCTCCTGAGGCAGTTGTTTTGACCTCCCATGCCTCTTTTCCCGTTTTGAGCCTGCCCCCTGCCTTTGTGAGTTCAGTGGACTTTCCTCCTCTCTGACTCCCCATTCTCTCCCCACTTCCTCTTCGTTGACTGCCCCTATACCCTCCTCTGGTACTGGGCCTGGCTCTACTCGCCTGCCGTCTCCTTCTCCTGGCTTGTCTGCGCACCCCTCTGCAAGTCCTTTTCCCCCTTCTCTGCTGACCTTACTGGCCATTCTCCTGCTGCACCTGTACCTAAGGCTTGGTCTAGACTGTTCAACCTGTCTACCCTCCCTCTCGTACGCAGATGAATTTCTTACCCCCCCCCCTCCATCAAAGATGGTAGGGTTATTGTCAGCCCTCCATTCGAGATTATCCAAGCTGGCGTTGCCCTTTGGGAAGGTACGTTAGTGGGGCATATTTTGGACAAGAAGCTCCCCCTACTTGTGGTTAACGCTTTTGCTCAACGACTGTGGGGAAAACTTGAAGCTGTGGAAGTTACAGCAAACAATAATGGCTTCTTCTTCTTTAAGTTTTTTTACAAAGAAATGAGGGATAAGGTCCTGACAGCTGGACCTTGTCACTTTGGGGGGAGACTCCTTGTACTCAGGGAATGGTGACCCAAGATGAAACTTCAGAAAGAATGCTTGATCATTGTTCCTATCTTGATCAAATTGTTCAATGTCCCCCCTGAGTTCTGGACTTCTGAGGGTCTTAGCTATGTGGCAAGTGCCATTGGTTACCCTTTAGACATGACAAGGCACAAAAAACTGTTCTATGATCAATTATGCTAAAGTTTGTGTTGAGATTGAGGCTGAGTCAACACTACCAAATAACATTTCACTCAACACCCCTGGGGATCCTTTGATTGAAGAGCTGGTGGATATGGATGTTGAATATGTATGGAAACCTCAAGTTTGCTCTCACTGCAAATGTTTTGGGCACCTAATAAAAGCCTGCTCAGTCACTGCCAAACAACCTAAACAATGGGTGCCTACTGGAAGGTAATTGGGGGAGACTAATCTCTTACCCAGCAAGGATGCTCGGGAGAGTTATATGCCTCAGATTGATGTCAATGTTGATAAAAATACCCAGCAACTGAGCAACACCATTGTCACTAGTGTACAGTTGGATAGTGTGGGGACTAAGGGCAAGAGTGATGAAAATACTGATTCTCTCCCTAGGGAGAACACTGATGTTTTGGCTGACAGTGTTTATTATCACTACAAAACAGGCTCCTGATTTGGCTGTTTTCCCTTCATCTAACAGATTCAATTTCCTTCAGCTAGAGAGTGAGCTAGCTCTTGAACCCTCTGCAGGTAACATCCAATCACCTGCTGTTTCAAATTCAGTTAACCCCTTACCTAATTCTCTACACATTCTATCCACCAAGACAGGTGGTGAGTCTTCTCTTAACTCACCTCCTAGATGTTAAACTTCCTTTGCTGGAATATTAGGGGCCTAAACGACCCCATTAAAGGCGTGAGCTTATGAGACCCAGTAAGTAACCACAATCATGTCACATATTATCTCATAACATAACCATTCACATCATGTACATTAGTTTACACAACCATTATGAACATTTATATTCAATAATCGTGACAATACAACACAACACATGTAATAGTAACCATTCATACTATACACATCATTTTGTTCATCTACAGCCTATATAACATTCAACTTCAATAATCATGATAATAAGACTGAGCACATGAACAGTACATAATTAAGAGTATGCAATGATAATCACGAATTAACTGATCATGAAGATGAGAATGAAATGATGAGATGCAGAATGATGATAATGCAATGAAATGGAAAATGCATAGTGCACACATCAAGAATGAATGCAATACGGTGATCAACCACCTCCTAAGTAACCATTACTTGGCATCCCATTTTAATATGACTGGATGAAACTCTCTTACATCCCACGTGTACAATGTGGTTTTATGGGATTTTCAACCCATAGGGCTCAATTCCCATAACTATTTTCTTTATCATCAAGTTTAGGGATTTAAATCCATGGAGTCCACACAAGGATTATCCTCATCAAGTTTAGGGATTTACACCCATGGAGTACGGATCGGGATCATCCTTACAAAACACCTTTCTCATCAACTTTAGGGATTCATACGCAAGGAGTTTGTATAGGAATCATCCTTATCAACACATATCAATTTAGGGATTTTCACCCAAGGAGTCCACATCGGGATCGTCCTCAAATCCATCAATCATAACATAATCACAGGTATAGTATCCATATTACATTCCACAAATACTAGATGGTCCACATGAGAGTTCCTGTGCCACCTCCCTCCAGAACCTATCCATGCACTCATACACATGGATGATCTATGAGAAGGATCCACTAGGGCCACATATGAAACCCCAAATCACATATCATTACCATAACATTTATTCATGAAAATCAATCTATTCTTACTCATATCAACCTCATGCTTTAATTCCAATTCAACTCTCAACTCATCATTCATATCCCTCATAGCACATGCATAAGCATCATACACTGTAGGTTCTTTCATTATCTAAACATCAGTCATTTCACATATAAATGGTCGTTCCCACCTATCTAACATGTCATTAATCTTTATGGGAAGTTGCACCTTCATTAGGCACACCTCCCCAGGTTCAGCATGCCGATCACCCCATCGAGGGTGTGCCAATCGGTAGGGTCTTAGGTTAGGTGGTCGGTTAGCCTACGTTTTGAAAAATGTGTCACAGTCCATGAAGTTCATGGCATATGTCCTTTAGGGTCTAATTAGGTTGAGTCACCAACTTACATCACTTATATGCTTCTCTTAGGTGCTCAGTTTACCGCAGGAGTCTGCCTAAACTCTAATGTCACATGCCCAGAAAACTTAGGTGAGGTTTTCACTTCATCGAACTGCCTACAGTCACTTGGCCCGAGGGCCATAGTTCATAGTCAGGGGTTCAGCAGGGTCGTAATAACTTGAACTTTTATAAGGATTAATTCATAATTAATTATAAATGTAGGGGTAATTTAAAATTTTAGTAAAATTTGTTACACCTTTGACTTTGACTGGTTGTGATTGGTCGATTGCACAATGGGAAACTAAAGTGCTTCACACACAATTATAACCCTTTAAGTTATAATGTGTAACTAATATGTGTAGGGACATCTAACTCATAATTTAATGGCTAATAAATATTATAACCTAGAGTAATTAATAAATCAAAACTATAGGTTATAAACAAAGGACATTTTAGCTTAATAGAAACTAGTTTAATTGATTAAACTAAAACTAACTAAACGGGACCTAGCTCTAATAATTAATTAGTTGGACTTAAGTAAAGCCCAATAAGATAAAGCCCACCTAAAATTAATCCCAATTAACCTAATTAAATAACTAATTTTCGTATTAATTAATACCTGCTAATTAAAGGTTAACTTATAGGACAACTAGGACAATAGACTAAGATTAGAACAACCACTAATATAACTAGAATACTTATAACCAAGAGTTGGGATTAATTAGACTAATCTAAAGATCAAGACTAAATGACAAAGAACCTAATCTAATTAGGATAAAGGCTAGATAAGACTAATCATTAACTCACACTAGAATTAGAACACCTCTCATCTAAAAGTTGTAAATTAACTAATCAAATCTAAGGGCTAGGATTAGAAACTTAATCCTTAACTAAATTAAACTCTAAAACAACCAGGAGACAAGATTAAAAACTATATATACATGGTCTTGGTCGTTCAAACCATTAATCATAAATCCAAGTTGATAGCTGGAGCAGGAAAGGTGAGGAAGAACAGTTCAGACTTAAACTGGGTTGAAGAAGAGGAAGATCCGAAGAGCTAAAGCACAGTACGTAATTTAATTTAAATTATGCTTTTGATTTGGATTAGGTGACATGCCATGTTCTCTGAATATGACATAGCACAACCTTCGAATCATTATTTTTGTACTTATTACATAAGAACTGAATTTGAAAAACTATACAGACCTAATCGACTAAGTCCCGGACCTATGTATATATTTTATATATGATCGTTTGGAATCCAGCAAAACAAGTTTGAGGTGATTCTAATGAGTATTGACCATGTTATGACCAAAACACCGATTGTATGTCAAATCTGAAAACCCAGAAAACCCTAATCCGGCAACCTTCAGTGTGCCGGAATCCTGCCGGAACTGCCCCTGAAGCCCTTAGCTTAAACACTGTTTAAGCTACTGGTTGGCTACCGTTGTAGCCTTCCGAAAGCCTGTGTGTTAATTTTTTGTTACTGTTTAAGCTACCGGTTGGCAACTGGCGTGTCGGTTAGCCTACCGGTGGCTACACTTGATGAATAATTAGAAATTTGGTCCCTGCCTAGCTGCCGGTGGCCAACCGGAGGCCAACCGGTGTGCCGGTTAGCCTGCCGGTAGGATTAAGTCTACTTTATTGCCTGTTTCCAACCTCTACCTAGGCTGCCGGTTAGCCCGCCGGACAGCCTGGGTTGGTTGGGTTATTTGTGTTACCTATTTATTTGAACTTTGATACATCATAATTAATTGTGTGATGATTATTAATGACTTTAAGACATGATTGGATGATTGTTAGGACTGATTGATGCATCCTTATATTTTATCAGATATTATGCATGATTTGACTTGTGAATATTTTGAGGCATATACCATGTTATATGAATTCATATTGATCAGTTAGTCTTATTACACAATTTATATTCTTAGTTAGTGTGCACAATCACTACACATGCACAGCATAGCCTGATTGCAATAATGACCATACTATGTTCATGTGCTTGACCATACCATCAGACCTTTGCACCAGTTGAAGATACAGATTTAACTGAGGTTAGTTATGATTCTGATATCATACTATGGTAAGGAAGTCTCGGATGGACTGATTATATTGGTTGAGGGATTTGGCCATCCCAATATACCCCATTGTATTTTCATCTTGATAAGCGTATCATAATACATGACGGATGCCGAGTGAAATTCTGTTAGTAAATCGGCTAATGTATGGTTCACAAAGGAGAAGTACACTTAGGTGGCCCCTTGGGATATTCCCTATGATTGAAATAACAAAGGTGCTTGTGACATCTAGGTCGAAGCTCCTAGAAACTATAATGCGCACATAGAATAGTCCAATTATCACATTACCTTATATATGGGGATGAATTCACTACGGTGGAACATTCTTTAGTATTGGACTTAGATCGGATGTGGAACATACACTAATCGAATACCAAACAGCATGCATGTTGCACAGCGCATGTTTTTGCATGGATCACACTTGGTGATCAACCCTTTCTTTTTATTTCTGCATGAGCATGCATTGCATTCATTAATAAATGAACTTGCATTCATATCGCATTGCATTGACTATTATATGATCATGTTTTATTGCATATTGTTACTGTTTAGTAATGTTGTTTCATTGGATAGTGGTCTTGACCCTATTCCAATTAAAAGTGTACTTTAAATTGATTTACTTACTGGGCTAAGTCTAACTAACGCATTTGCGCAATTTCAGGTGATTTAGTTGATGAACATGATGAACCATACCCTTATTGTGAACATTGCTGGATTTGATTATGCGTGGAGTGATTTCTATTTAAGAGTTTTACCGTCAGATTTTTCGGTTTATTTCTTAGATTAGATATGATGTATATGGCTAGGGATTTGATTTAACTTGGAAATAGATGTAATTATTTTCCTTTCCGCTGCTATTTCATTAAGTGTTTTGGATGTAATAACTTAGTATTAGTTTTTGATTAATTTCAGTAAAGTATATTCCTTTTAGTTTCATTGATTCGTATGATTTTGCTCTATATTGTTTACCACTCCCGATCTCAGTTGGGGTAAGAGTCGCGGTTAGAACCTAAGGGGTTTCACGTGAATTACCTTTAGGTTTGAGTCGTGACAATCAGTTAGCCGATAAGTGTGCCAGAGGTCGTAATCAACTCAGAATTTGGGGATTTGGTCCAAACTAAGGTTAATAACCTAGAAAGTCTTCAGGATTAAAACATAAATAAAACTGTACATCAAATCCCATCATTCAATAACTACACATTTATTCCAAGGAATTTCATGCACATAAAACATATATATTTATATATACATATATTCATATATACACCCATATATATATACCTGCACACACACATGAGAACATATTAACATTAATAGCATAGAAGTTACGTAGCAAGAATAGGAATTAAATACATACACATTATGACAAGGCATACATCATGTGAACTCCTATAAATCTCAAATCTGATGCATACATATGCATATATACATACCCATATACGTATACACACACACACACACACACACACACATATATATATATACCCATACACACATTAGTGAACACATTCATAACACAAGGATAGTACGAGAAGAACTATGAAACCTACCTCTCTTGCTCAAAACCCAGAAACTCTATTGTAACCTTTCTATTTCTTCTTCTTCTTCTTCTCTCTTCAGCCACTCTCTTCTTCTTCAGTTCCAGGACCCTTTCTTCTTCTTTCTTTTTCTTTTCTTCCTCTCATTTTCTCCACAACTCTCTTCTCCAGAAATATTCTGCAGTGCCCTCTCTCTCTTTCTCTCCAAAAACCTAAAACCCTAATCTTCCCTTTCCTTACATGCACCTTCTATTCTCCCCTCCCCATCTCAACGCACCTACTAAATGGATATGGAAGGATTCTCTCCTTAGAGTCCTTCCATAACTAAACACCTATTCATAAGGAAGGCGTCGTGCACTCCACTTCCTTCTACAACTCAAATTCAAATTTGAATAAAATTACCAAAGTGGTCATGGGTCTACACATAGGTCCAAATGACCCAATCAAAACTAAGCCCACTTAACCATGTCCAAAAGCCTAGTACTAATAATATGTAATTACACCCAAACCCCCATACTTATCTTAATTACAAATTACCCCTAACTCCACGCTTTTATTACAATAAGCATAACATCAACGTAATAAGTTCATATTCACACTTCAATTTATCTTAATGGTTATGATCATTCCTAAGTCACAAATTCCAGTTTCTTATATTAATTAGAGGCACAATACAACCAAATCAAATCCATATTTCATCTCTAATTATTTTAATTCATTTAAACCTTTTAAATATAATTCCATATATGAATTTCTAGGTTCAGGTCACTACAACGTCCAAGTATGGGGGAGCGGATCCAGAGCTAAGGGGAGCACAGAGTGTCTGTATAGTCACATCTTTTGTATCTTAGGTCAAGGATATTATTTTGAATTGAATTGAGTTGTACTGTATATCTTTTTTGTATCCAATTCTATTGTCTCTAGTGTAGTACCTAGGCTAGGTGTTTTTCACAAATTGACAAAGGGGGGTATTGTTAATGTCGTAGGCAAATCCTAAACATCCCTTGTTTGTAAATTTTGTAACAATGTCCTTGAGTGTCTCTAACCGAGTTCATATGAAGATCAAGACAGTTGCAGACCCGAGGAAGGCCAAGCTTCAGTATTGGAATCTATTGGATGACCACATATCTAAGGTAAATATGGTATATACACACTAGACAACCCCTAGAAAGTTGAGCTAGATTATTATATATTGACCTTGGTTTCAAGGGAGCTTGGGTGCCCTTTACTAGTTAAGTGGCACTCAACTGACCCTGGTCATCTGAACTTATGTTTGGACAACTGGGTAGCCCACGAGTGGTCGATACCATCCGTAGTTGGCCTTTGTGGAAAACAAACATAGTGTTAATGTCATAGGCAAATCCTAGATGTCTCTTGTTTGCCATGTTTGTGACATAGTCCTTGAGCATCTGTAACCTAGTGCCTTTGAAGAACAAGTCAAGTTGCAGACTCGAGGAAGGCCAAGCTACAACAATGGAATCTATTGGATGGCCCCTAACCAAGGTAAGTATACACACACTAGACAACCCTTAGAAACCCAAGCTTTATTGGTAAATGTCTTTTGTTTCAAGGGAGCTTGGGTTCCCTTTAACAATTAAGGGGCACTCAGCAGACCATGGTAATCTGGACTCATGTCTAGACAACCTGGTTCTGCCTATGGGTGGTCAATACCATTCGTGACTGGCATTTATGGAAATAGACCTTAGAGTTGGAATAACATGTGTTTCCTAGGGCCTAGTCGACCGACCGAGATGGTCCGGTCAATCGATGGGATGCTTAGTCAATCCCGGTCAACCGAACCCGTATGCGGTAGCAAAACAGGCATGTTCTATTTTTGTGTGACCTGCATGTGCCCGGTCGGTCAACCAGAGTGGTGCGGTCGACCGGCTGAGCTTCTCGGTCAATCCCGATTAACTAGTTCCCCTTCGTGATCGCACAAATCCCCCATTCGGGTTTTTCTGACCTGTGGTTCACCGATCAACCGACCAAGTTATTCGATCGACCGGTTGGTTCCTTCCGATGCACTAGTAAACACGGGGCTAGAATAATTTCTAGCCGTTGGGAGTTAACTGGTCAACCAGCCAGTTCCTTGGTCGATTGGTCAGCACGTAATTGATGAACATATAAATAGAATTTAAGTTCATTATTGCATAAGAACCCGATATTTTAATTTCTCCAGAGCTCCCGAGATCTGAGAAGAGTTGAGTGCTCTTCCTAGGGTTTGAGAAATTAGTATCTCCTTCTTCTTCCCCATTCACATGACGATGGTATTCCACACCAATGTTTGAAGAATATGGATTGAGGTCAAGTTCTTCCCCTTAATTGTGTTGAACCTAATAGTTAGATCACACACACATCTAGGGTTGTAATGCCCTTGTCTCCGTAGTGTGCCATCCATCAGAGCATCATCTACAATGGTTAAGAGCAAGGAGATTGTGCGAGAAGATCAGGACTTTGCACACACATCACAGACTTGAAATTCATATTCTTAAATCTAACTAGTAGTCCATTTCTTTTTCAGTTTATTAAAAACTTGAAGGGTTGGGGGTTAGCCACAAAACCTCAAGAGAACGGTTAGGGTTAAGCCACAAAACCTTGTGTAATGGTTGGGGCTGTCAGCTAAAACGTCGTGCTTAACGGTTGGTGATTAGTCACTGGAAAAACCAGCTATAGTGAAATCCTTGGGACTGGAGAGTTGTGCCTTGGGAGTGGATGTAGGTTGTAGTGCTGAACCACTATAAATCTTGTGTTTGTTTTTTCCTATTTGGTAAAATGGCATGCGTAGGTATCCTTGAATGCCTGAGTTATAGTTTGATTTCATTGAAAAATTATCTAATCAACAATAGCATAATCCAATAGGTTTTAAATTGGCCCATATTTCTACATCTCTGATTTAAAACCTATTCCCCCCCCCCCCCTCTCTAGGCTATCTCTTTGCACTTTCAATTGGTATCAGAGCCTAGTTGTTACATCCCAAATCCAAACCCTCTTATCGAGGTGCACTTGAATTCCGAGACGCAACTCTCACCCCATTCCACATGGGAGTGGCTATCCAAACCATATCCAGAAAATAGTAAACATGTATAGTGCAAGTATTTAAATCAATTAAAATTAAATCTAAAATTAATATTAAATCCTTTAATATCAATAAATCAAATTAAACCAGAATCAATTCTATACACAGGAAAATAATCCCTATTATTTATTACATCAAACTAATTCTTGGATAAGCCCTAATCTAATAACAATCACATATCCTAATATACCAACCTTCCTCACCAAGTCACATACCTCCCTTCCTGCAAAGCAATCTAGTGAGGGGTAAGATTTTGGAGAAAGCTTAATGAGCAAGAAGTGCCATGGAGTTCTCTAATCACGTATTAGACTCTATGCCTTCACCTACATACATATATCATGCATAATAATAATGTAACATTTATATCATCACATGCATAATATGAACAACATCATAATCATAATTTCAATTAATCAATCATGCATTCTCTAGATGTTTGGTGAATGTATCATAGTCCCTAAGGTATACACCGGGTACCACCTGGGTCACTAAGACAAAATTGGACTTGATAACACTCTCATATCAGAAAGACCTCAAGGTGACATACCTGGGTCACACCGACTATTTAGACTTCTAACATGAACAACCATTAGTCCCCAAAGTCTCCTTGCCCAGGTCACACAGACGAACTTGGACTAAGGTCTCCTTCTTCTCGATGCCATTGCCTTTATCATGCATAACCACCATCAACCCTGTCACAAAGACAAAGTTGGGTTTTCAAGTATTCAACATGATAAACACAATACCTAGCTTCAAGTGGTCTATTAGGTTTCCTCACCCACAACCTTCTCCATAAGATTTTTATCTTATTTCACATGCATCATATCATAATCACATAGTATTCAATGAATATCATAGCAATAGCAGCACATGCAAAGGAATAATTCTAATCACATGCATAACATATTAAATATTTATAAAAATCTCAAATAAACATCATACCTCATCTAATTGATGCATCAAATTGCTCGTAAAATTTAATGGTCATCGAACCAACTTGCCAAATCTCAGTTTACCGAATTACAAACCAACACCCTGACGAAGCTACTCGGTTAACCCTCAGTCGACTAACCAGCCTTCGGTTGCTCATCCAAAAAACATTTAACTAATTCTCAGAGTTTTTGTGGGGTTCTCAATTAGCCGAATACCCTTTGGTGAACTAACCCAAGACTCGCCAAAACCCAAAAAACTTAGGTTTGGTCGTCGGTTATCCGAGCTACCTACCAAAGCAACCCTTAAAATTTAGGTTAGGTCTTTGGTTAGCCGAGCTACTAGCGAAATACAATTCTGAGAAAAACCCATCTGTTCGAATACGAAAACAATCTATGAAGCATACTTAAAACTTCATAGGATTTATAATCAACTTCACACCTATAAAAACTCAGAAATTCCATATGATCATGAACATGCACTTTCTAGCATACCCATTAATTAGAAATCACATATATATAGAATAGATTGTATAGAAACATGCATATATATCATAAAGAAGCTTGTAAAATAATATTAAAAAATGTAAGACATAAGAAAGCTTCACACAATCATAGAAAACTATAGCACATCCATCCTACCAACCTCTTATGAAGTTTCTAGGTTGTTCCCTATGTTGATTCTTCTTATTCTCTAACTACTCTTCACTAATTCTTGGCTTCTAAGGTTTAGAGATGCTTGATCTCTTCTCTCTAAGGCTCCCCACATTTTTCTAATATCTCCTAGGTTTAGATTGACCTAAGAGTCTTATATTTATAATATTAGGTATTAGAAACTACCTAGAGTCCGAGTACAACTAGTAAGCTTCTAGTTTAGGCTATTAGAGACTCTTATCTTATCTGTAAGTCCTATTTTTCAGCAATTATCACTTCCATACGAATTTCATTGTATTTTTAAGTCTAATTAATGTTTTGAGCCTTAAGAAAACTACTTAAGCCCAATAACCTACTTAATTTACTTAACTAAAGCCCATAGTTAATTACTTAAAACCAATTCAATTAAATAGGTCAAATTAATTTAAATTAAACCCAATCCTAATTAATTAAGCCCCAAACGATAGATTATGCCATGGTGTGTGATCATACAATGTTCTCATGTAAATAACCCAATTGAAATTCAAACATATCACAAGTGTAAAAGCGTTTAAGCCTATAGTTAATGTTAGAATGCTATTAAATTACCTTCCTACCCTTATTATTAAAACCATTTCTTATTTATGATTTTCGAGCTCTTACAATCTACTCTCTTTAAATGAATTTCGTCCTCAAATTTGAACTTACCTTGTTCTGTTTCCCGTTCTTCATTATCGTCTGACCTTACATTATACACTCGTCCTTTAGGTGGAGATAATGCTGGCGTACCTCCTCCTTAAGGTTATTGTTGATTCAGAGGTTCTGTGTATTGGAGTTGATGTAGAATCTGATTCCTCACTGTTGCTCTACAATCCTTGATGATATGTCTCGTTCTACCATAGTTGTAGCAACGTTTAGGATCATTTTCGTCTCGCGGTTGTGCCGGTGTTGAAGTATCCTCTCTCCCTCTTTGCCTTTTGTTTCCATCTGTAGACCTTTGTGATGATCTTCTACTGGTTTCTACTTTCCTCTTCTCTGTTACTTTGTATCAGTTCTTCATGTCCTTCTCCACTCTTCTTTCATAGTCAATCACTTCAGCAAACGAGGTGAATGGGTCACCAATATACTTCTAATGCTAGACCTTAACCCACTCTTAAATCTGAAAGCTTTCCTAGACTCAACCGCTATAGCATAGGATGCAAACTAAGATAACCCTATGAATTTGGCTTCATATTCAGCTATAGACATGGTTCCTTGTTCAAACCTCAAGAATTCTAACTCCATCTCGTTCCTCACACTAGGTCAAACTTAACTCACGAAGAACAACTCCTTGAATCATTCCCAAGATATTTTTGCACCTCGCATATCTAATTCCAGCTTCCACCACCTACGAGCTTCACCTTCCAACATCAAAGTTGCTAGTATAACCTTATCCTCCCTAGTAAACACTAGGACTGCAAATATATTCTCCATATGATCTACCCAGTCTTGAACTTCTAAAGGATTTTAGTTCCTCTAAAATTGTAATAGCCTGAAAATTTTTATTATGCTTGCTTGTTTTAGTAAACCATTTTGATATTTAATTTCTTATGTTTGGGTAAACCAATGAGTTAATCCTGCCGTTGGATTGGTTGTGGTTCACCATATTTATTTGGGCATTACACACCATAGCAGGACCCATTTTTATTTTGATGTAGGGTTTTGGATGCATTGAGCTTTTGTGTTTGTGATGTGTGGCTTGGATGCTTTTGTGAGGATTCAAGGGCTAGGATTTGAGGAAAGACATAGTGGTTGGAGGGATTTACCAACACCCACATGTGCCTTGAATCAATGGCTAGGATTTTAGATGGATGCGATCTAAGGCTTAGATCTTACCACCTCACCTTGAGAGAAACACAAAACTTGGCCAACCTATTCATTCTCTCGTCCATGCATGGAAGAGGTTTTCTTGCTTAAACCTTAGAAAAGCTAGGTTAGAGAGAAAGACTGGTGGAGAAGAAGATTTGGAGCTTGTTTCTTGATTAATTTGGTGTTTTCTTCAATTCTCTAGGCAAGTAAACTTATTCAAACGGATATTTCATTGAATTAGGTGTTCATAAACTATTTTTCATAGAATTTTCCATGTTAATCCATGCTATTTGAATGAAGAATGCTTCCATTGTGAAGATTGTATCTAATAATGTTTATTTTCCATGAATGTTGGTGTATTCAATGTGAAATCATGTAATGGAAGTTTTGTTTTAAGATTCTTTTGACCCTAGGTTGCTAGCATGGAGAGAAAACCTAGATTTTGGCCTAACGCTCAGTTCGACGACCTTCTCGGTGCGCTGAACTGTTCATCGAATGCCTTTAGGAACGCTCGGTGACCTACTCAGTGCGCCGAGTAGTGCGTTGAGGCTTTCTGGGGATTTTCAAGTCCCTGGATAGTTCGCCGAGAACCCACTCGGTGCGCCGAGGGGCTTTTTGAGATTTTTGACCCCCTGGGATTGTCGCCTAGATGTGCGCCGAGGACCCTACCGAGGCTGTTCGGTGAACCCTCGGTTCACCGAGAATTACAATTGTGGTTTATTTTCATTGGTCTTTCGTACTTAAGCTTCATTTTTGTTAGAATAGATCAAATTTATAAGTATTTGCGTTTTACATTGAATGGTCAGTACACTTTCTTCTTTATGAACTCATATCTTGATATATACTTCATTTACTTGCAACTATGAATGGTATTACATGAAGAATTGGAAATGAATTGTATTTAGTCTAATATTACACCTTGTACACAACGAAGATGATTCCACAGTTAATGTGTACCTCATCACTTGCACTGCATTGACTCTTGACCTCGATATGGTCCATGAGTAATTCCATCTATCTCAGAGTTCATGTGTTGGACTCATGAGTGATAAGAGTGTTATGATACAAATTGTATTGAGTGAGGTATTTGACTGGCTGAGTTGAGGGATTAGCAACCCCAATATCCTCATCCTTGTTTATGGACTTTTTCCCAAGACATTTCATGATGTGAAAACTTGGATGTTTATTCAGAGAGAGATCTTCGTTAACTATCAATCGACATGATTTCCTGAGGCAATCCACATGATGGAACCTTGGAGTATTACCCATGATAAAAAATCAAGTGGGGGGATTGTGCCTCCTAGGTTGTAAACCCTTAAAACTATGTCTATGCTCATAGAATATTCTATCCTTAAGAGGACCCTGTATTGGGGGGATGGTTCAATAAGACATATTTCTCATAGGATGGATTGATCATATGGGAACTTGTCATATTGATAGGTCTAACAGAGTGCACAACATCTTAGATTAAATGATTAGGTCACATTGGTGAACACTAACTATCTGGTGCACTACATGCATTTAATAAGATTTGACCTCATCATTCATATTATAATCTATCCTTTTCTGTTTATCTTATTGGAATATCCTTGATTAGTGGTCGTGGTTCTATATCAATCTTAGATTACTTTGAATTCTTTTACTTACTGGCTTTTATAGCTCATGTTTTCTAGCAACCATATTTCAGGTTCTTTAGATGAAGACCCTCTGGATTTTGAGGTGCAAGAGGAGAATCCTAATGATGAAGAAGATTTCTATTTTGATTTGTAATAATGCATCTTTTTGGTTAAGTGATGTAACTTCTTTTGGGTTTAGATCAGTTGGAGAAACTTGATTATAACTTGGAACTTATTTTACTTGTAACCTTCCGTTGTTTTGTATGAATCTGATGTAGTATATTAACTGATACTATTATGTTATGTGTTTTCTTCTTGAATGCCTTATGATGTTCAAGGTCATAGTGCGATACTTACTGCCACTCTCTTCTTTTTGAAAGTGAGAGTCATATTCCAGATGATTAAGGACTCTTAAGTGAATCCTTGGGTTTGGGATGTGACAAAAATATACAGGGTTTAGCTTCTTAAAATGTTCTAGGAACTTGTTGGATGGTGCTCAACTGGGTTCTAGTTCTATCTAAGGATGTTGGTCATCTCTCTTAGAAATTGGTTCAAATGAATTACATTGGGGTCCTCCTTCCGTGGGGGGGGGGGGGGGGGGGGGGGGGGGGGGGGGGGGGGGGGGGGGGGGGGGGGGGGGGGGGGGGGGGGGGG
>JAUPMG010014006.1:0-15495 GCA_031762675.1 Pachysandra terminalis
CTTCAATATAAATATATAAAAAGGACTAATAATCATTAAGCACAAGTCTAGAAAGTGCAAGTATTGCATACTTATCAGCACGCTTATCAATGTGATCCAAATTTCAGAGCGTGACAAGGGGAACAAGACTTACCCGCCTGCTTGAGTCATGGGTCCCTCACCATTATAGCCAATTGAGTGTGCTAAGCCTTGCTCTCTACGAAGGTGAAAACTTGATCAGCATGCCTCTGCCAAAAGTCCAGCCAGAGGCCAGATGTCCCTCCCTTCCTCTTCATTGAGACCATGGAGACTTCACTCCAATCCTCGAAGAATTCCTGACCCTCCCCAAGGGTTTACTTTCTTTCCGCAACTCGAGCCTCAGAACCTTTCTTCGGGGCCAACTTCGAGACCGTCTGGTTCATCCCAAACGGTCGCATCACCCGATCAAGGTTATAAGAAAAGACGTTGGCGAGGCCATCCTTGACCATCCCCAAGATGCAACCACCAAGTATGCTTGGGACATACGAGGAAGCGAGGACCATGAGGAGGCTAGCAGGGTCTCACCCTCAAGTTTTGTACCCTTGGCTTGATCGACTCCACCATTTTTTCGAGTGTAAGAACGGAACTCGAACTCATCCTTTTTATCTAGCACCGCGGGCAAATCAGCTTTGGTGCTCGAGATCACGTTCGACCAGAAGGTGGCTCGAGGATGACCACCTTAAAGAGACTAGATCTTTGACTTCTTGGAGACCCAATGTGGGGTGTAGTTCGGGTAGCTCTCCCACAAGAATAGCTGGAAGAAAGCAGCATTGACTAGCGTTTCTATCACCTTCTCCCCCCGTGACTGAGCCTGGTCCACAACAATCAAATCTAGATTCTCATACAGGTTCCCCAAGAACAGGGAATCTAGAGGGATCCCAATCGCCTCGGCTAACTTGATGGTCATCTGGAAGACTTTGTCGTTTGGATACCCCTCCAAGATAAAGTGGGATAGTTAGAAGGCTATGAAAGCCTCGAAAAAAACATGGCTATTCCTTCCCATGCCCCAGACAATCTTCAGAATTGTGAGAACATGAACTTTTAAAAAACAATGAATTTGAAACCAAAGGTTAAAATAGTAAATTGGTAAGAAACTCTGAATTTTATAAATTAATAATCAATAATAGCCAACAATTAAATAAATATGATAATCATAATATAATAGGTAAATCTCGAGATCCCAATTAGTAGTTAAAACTGATCTGGTCAACATAATTGAGTTGGTCAGCAACATTGACTTGATGACTAGGCATGAACTGTAAAGTAGAAATCAGAAGAAAATTAGTAAGAGAGCTCAATTAGTAAGTTAAGGGGATTGCTTAAGACATAAGACAACCCACACAACTAATAAAGAAACTTCCAGAAGCTTTGCCAATTAATTAGCAACTTAGATCTGAATTCCTAAAAGAAATAGAAACCAGATCACCCCATGTGACAGTTTCTAATAAACACAACTTTGGCTCCACAAACCTATAAAAGGAGGGGTAACTAAGTGAATTAAGACACTTGTAAACACCCAATTTCGTGGAGATTAAGTAGAGTAGGAGAAGAGTTCCAAAAAACCCCAAGGAAGACGAAGAAGTCATAGGAGCAACCCCATAGCAATAATGTGAGTGTTTCTTCAAAGTCTTGTGTATTTACTTCTATTTTGGTGTTATGAACATGGGGTAGGTTCATATTTATTGTGCTAACCCTTCCCCATGATCTTAATAGCAAAACCCATAAATAAGATCACCTAAACCTCTGTAACTTGCATGCTCACACACTTTGAACAAAACCCAGATAACTCTAACTTAGAACCCAAGTAATCAAGAGATCACGGTGTAGACCCATTCCCTAGACTTAAAACCAACCTTCAAAGCCTCCCTAGGGAATTAGTGACCTTTGGGAGAAATCCCAATCAAAAGCTAAGCATCCGGAGTTTCGGCATCCTCCTCGGCATACCGAATAGGCCACTGAGCACCTTCCAATAGACTTCAACAGCCTTCTTGGCATACAGAAGGTTTATCGAGCACCACAGACCAAAAGTGTAGCTTCTGGAAAAGCTACCAAACCAAATTCAGCATACCAAGCACCCTACCGAGAGTCACAGAGCGGATATTTGACTTACTGGAAAAGCTATCGAGACTGACACTCAGCATACCGAAGCCCTACCGAGCTTGAGAATTTGACTAAACCTAGAACCCAAAGGTTTGACTCGGCAGACACTTCGGCATACCAAAGACTCCACCGACCCTACCGAGCCAGTTCGGCAGACCCTCGGTCTACCAAGATTTCCCATATTGACCCGTTTGATCTGAAACTTCATACCCTTGCTTAATTTGATCTAATTAGATTGATTATGTTGTTAGTTTGGTTCAAATATGATTATTTTATACACTTCCTTCTTTATGGACCCATTTCACTTATCTCCTCATTATACGCATGGTTAGATATATATTTGGTGTGAATATGATAATATAATGTTGTGACTATACAAGTACACTATCTATCCTTATTAATGTCATTATTTAAGTACTTGTCTAATAATACTGATTCCATATCCTAACACTTGTAACTAGTTCTACACCTAAGATCTAGACAACTATGAATTAGCTTGGCTAAAGTGATATTCTGAGATACGTTAGTGACCAATTCTAGAATCTAATCAATTATTCCATTCAGCCTTTATATGCATGTCTAGGTACATAAATTGATATATAAGTTGTTATGTGATGTTTATAATTATGTGTGAGTGATTTAGTACTATCTAGTATCCCTATTAACAATATGAGATTGTTAATGCTTCACTTATTGATAACTACTTCTTAATTACATTAACCATATCATGCTTGTTATACGTGGATAAAATTACTTTATTGTAATTTTATGCAGTTAGGTTTTATCATTTTAATTTAATTTAACCAATATGGGCCTTATGGAATTATTGATTTTAGGGTTAGGTTAGTTTTAAGATTCTTAGGTTTAGGGTATCTTAAATTATTTATTTATATTTTAAGATGTTTTTAGGTCACTTTAAGTATCGTAGGATTTTTAGATATTTTATTCTAGGGTATTTTATATTTAAGGATTTAGTTATTTTTTAGGTTTGTAGGTTTTTTTATAGTCTTTTTGGATATTTTTTATTATTTTAGGATTGATTTAATTGGCCAAATAAATTTAGACCATGTAACCGGTTAAACCGGAAGAGAAGGGGTGCCTAACACGTGCCCGCTCTCTTAACTAAACCTCGCTACCCAATCTAGTTAGACCAATATTAAAGCTTATTTTCTTGGGTCTATTTTTGAACTTAATTGACCTTCCTAGGTGACCTTTCACACCTGAACTCAATGAGTGGTGACGACTCCTAATTTACCCGACCTATCTGGGGTCCACCTGACCTGGGGTAGTTCACAATATTGACCATTGATGCACATACCAAAGTAAGGATCATGAGAGAACAATCTAATGATTGATTTTTGTTCATATTTACCTTTAGTCATATACATCTCATAATCTATTATTATCACTTTTATTATTTAGCATGTTTTCTCATAACATTGAGGTATGAATAAATACCTTGTTTTGAAGGATTATTCATTCGGGTTTTCTAGCTTATGTTTGTTGATTTATATTTTTCAGGATTGAAGGCTAGCACTTAAAGGGAGAGCTTTGGATTGTGATTAAAAGAATAGAGAAATAGATAATAGGGATTATGTATTAGAAGCAGAGATTTTTATTCAAACTTATGTAAAGGACCAGATCTGTAATTTTTACTTAATTATGTATTAGAATTATTGATTTTACTTTTGCTTATGTTTTGATTATTGCTTTCCACTCCTATACGGATATGAGGTGAGAGTTACGTTTTAAATTTGGAGACTCCATTGAGATTTCCAGGTTTAGTTCATGACAAGAATGTTTGAATTTATCTCCGAGGCCTCTTCCCTCTAGAATTACCTCACCCACCCTGCGAGGGTTAGGCGCACCATCTCACTTGGTCGAGTCCTTAGTCCCGATGATAACTTTCTTCTTTGACATTCCCAGGCCTTTGATAAGCCCCTTATCCACTATCTGCTCGGCCGATGACAGTTTGATGTTGGGTCCTAGGTACCCACAACAGGAAGCCAACATAGTATCTGGACATCCTCGAGCATTAGAGTAATCTCCCCGAACGTCGTGATAAAGGTATGGGTCTGGGAATTCAAGTGAAGGACAAAATCCTTCAGCCCATCATTGTCTTGAGATAACTCTAGGAGAGACACTCAGACAGCATTGTAAATACCAACAGATTTTAGTTTGGCCTCGTATACGGGATTAGCGACGATACTCATGTCCCCTCGAGTGATTCTGAAATAAGGGATTACCCTAAATCGTTTGATGTTTGTGGATCCCTCGTCAGAGTCCACACAGAGTGTCCTCAGCTCGTCCTCACTCCTTTAGTCCGGAGGAGTCCATTTGTTCACCTCCGTTCAGAAGGAGGCACTGATTGCACCATCGTGTGCACTCGAGGTCCCCTTCGATTTACTGTTTTTCTTTTGACTAGTTTTGGTTACAGGTGTCATTTCTTCGGATGAAGGAAGTTACAGGTGAACTCTGAAAGCTTTGAGGATGGAACTCAAACACAGGGAAATCAAAAGAGAAGATTAACAACAAGGTAACTTAATATGTAAGGCTGTCCATTTATTTATACACTTCAATTCGAATCATGAAATCGCCTAGAATTTCAAACGGCGGTTTTGAACCTGCCAAGCGGTGCATGTGCTATTCAATCTTCAAATGACACATCAACACTCGCATTTAATGCAGCATAATTCTTTTAGAAATTAAGCCATACTAACGGCTACTTTATGACTCAACAACACTGTAGCGACTTAGTATGCATTTAATACTCATGACAAATTACCCCTTTCTTTGTATTGCACTTAGAACGTGTCAAATCAGCACATTTTAAGCATAGGGACTAATGATGATGAGTAAATTTGTAAATTAAAATTAATCTAATGAAAAAATGCCACCTGTCAATATCAATAATAATATATTATGATTTCTCTTAGTTTGAGAAGTCTCCCCTCAAATCCTACCTGTCACGAACCAAACCTGGAAATCTCAATGGAGTCCCCAAGTTTATGTTGTAACTCTCACCCCATATCTATATGGGAGTGGATAAACATTACTTAACCAAAATCATTAAATTAAGTAGGATATTATATATTATAAAGTCATAGAAAAGTAATATTATTAAGACAATATCCATTACAAAACAATCTTCAAACATAAAACAACGGAAAGAAAATAATACTAGTCTCTTGCTTCAAAACAATCCCTATTAACTACTGAAAATCAAATCTATTTAGTACTGGATTATAGCAAATAAACCCTACTACAAGTTCTACTAAAATCATCAAATAAAACCCTAATGATGACTAATATCTTCATAGCATCCTTGTTCTCCACCTTGGACCTCATGGTCCTTATGTCCATCATCTATAAGTTCTGGAATATGTTATGCTCGAAAGTGTAAGCTACACTAGCTTTGTAAATAAACAAGTCTAACAAAATTTATGATTGAAGTAGGGCTAATGTCATTCTTCAATGATAATCCATACAAATAATAAATGGTGAAATATGTGATGTGTGATCAATATGAAATAAATATGTAATGTGTGATCAATATGAAATGAATATGTGATGAGTGATCAATATGCAATACTTTGTGATGAGTATGTTAATAATCATGTTGTGATGAGTGATCTATTTGGTTTAAGGACCCCAAATAGAACCAATATTGCAGATTGGAGCCTCCTCTAAGCTCCTAGATTTTGCTCACCCTTATGTAATGCTTTTCTTGGTGTTTGTTGGCTGCGTGTAGCCAAGTTTACCCTATCTTAGGGTCCTTTTGTACATTCTACCATTTCTCTTTTTATGCTATACTTACCTTCCAAAAAAAAAGTATAATCACCTCATGCGATTTAAGACAAACAATGTAATATGCAATATGTATGATGTATAATATTTGTTTAGTGTAGGTTCCGCATATGATCTCAATCATACTACGCAAGGATTCTCATTCAGAAACCATTCCCCAATACATGGTAGAAATAATAAATTATTCTATGTGCGCAACATAGTTTCTAGGAGTTTCGACCTAGAAGGCACAATCCCCTCACTTGTTCCAATCATAGGGACTAATCTCAAGGCATCACTCAGAACTTCCATTGAGAACCGTACAATAGCCGATCTACTAACAGAGTTTCACACACTTGATTCAGATATTGGGCTTTACTCCTTCACCATGGGAGTAAACAAATTAATTGGTTTATTGGGATGTACGATCCCTGAACACATGTAAATAGTTTACCAAGAATTTCCTCACCTATTATGATTTCCAGATCATAATACTCTCATTATAATCATAAACTCCAACAATATGAAGTTATGAATGTCAAGTCAATGCATTAGACCAATGCAAGGTCATTATGCAACAATATTGGCATATTATGTGCAAGTGAGAATGTGCGCATTAACTAAGCAATCAAGTATATGTACAATGTGCAATAAGCCTAAATAACATGATAACAATGAGTATATTATATGTTGTGCAAGTGAGAATGTACGTATTAACCAAGCAATTAAATCATGTGTACAATGTGAAATATGATCAATTAACATGTTAACCATGAACATGCAAGTAATATGAATCATAAATATCACAAGTTCATAAACCCTAGCAAATAGATCCATAAAGAAGTAAGTATATGCAATATGAGTTCAAGTCAAAATATCAACAATTTATCAAACAAAGCAATTGGGTCCATAAAGAAGTAAGTATATTAAATAATCATAATTGAGCAAAAGTAACATCACAATTAATCTAATTAGGTCCAAATAAGCATGTATATGAAATCTCAATATAAATAGGCCAATTTGGTATTTCTCGGCAGACCGAGGGTCTGCCGAACTGGTTCGGTGGGCTTTCGATAGACTTTTTGGTATGCCGAAGAGTCTATCGAATCCCTCTTTTGGTTTATGGGTTCAAATCAAGTTGGTTACATTGTCAGGTTCGGTAGGGTGTTCGGTATGCCGAAATTAGGCTTGATAGCTTTTCCAGGGACTTAAATTTCTCTCTGTGGTGCTCGGCATACCGAATGGCATGCCGAGTAAGGTTCGGTAGCTTTTACAGAAACTTAAAATATGCTTTGTGGGGCTCGGTAGGCTTTCGGTATGCTGAGGAAGCTGTCGAAGTCTACTGAAGGTGTTCGATGGTCTGTTTGGCATTCTGAGGAGGCTATCGAACCTCGCAGTTTGCACAAAACACTAAATTTTGGTTTCTCTTGAACTTTAAACACAAAACATGACAAAGTAACATTGGTTAGTATTGAATTCCGTACAAAACCCAATAAATAGACTACTCAAAACAATACTCAAATCAAACTTACCATATCCTAGTATCAAAACTTGGAAAACAAGTAAAGCAATTAAAAGATTTCATACACAATGAAAGTAACCTTGTACTGCTATTAAAACCATAAATAAAGTTATACTTGAAAACATACCTTGGTTTGATGATTGGTGTTTTGAGAATCACACATTCTTCTTCTTCTTCTTCTCCAAGCAATGAATCCACTTCCCAAGGCCTTGTGTTTATACAGGCACTCAGGAACTCTAGAATTAGAAACTATAGAAACTATAGAAACTATAATCTCTACCCTTAGATTAGTTAGTTTGAATCTCAGCCCTTAGATTAGTTTTTTCAGTCAATATGAGTTTCTTTCTAATATTGATTTCTCACTAATTCTTGTTTTAGAATCTTAGCTTTACTTTAAATAGTTGCTATTCTAGTTTGTAAAGAATACTTACTAATTCCTTAACCTTTGACTTAGTCTCCTAGTCTTAGTTGGCTAGTTACTATTTACTTCTTTATTTGAATCCTTTCTAATTAGAGAGTGTTTCTAATTCCTTGTTTTTAAATCTCAGCCATCAATTGGAGATTGAAGGCTCCTACAAGATCCGAGCCATTAATTTATATTTTGAGATTCCTATAAGATCCTAGCCATTAATTTTATATTTTGAGATCCCTGCAAGATCCTAGCCATTAATTTATATTTTGAGATCCCTAAAAGACCCCAACCGCATGTCATAACTTTAGAAGTTATGATTGTGTGTGATGTACCTAGTTTCCTATTTGTACAACCCACCAATCACAATCGGTCAAAAATAAACATGACAGCCAATTACTAAAATTTTAAATTAACCCCAATTTTTTTATTACATACATATTAATCCTATTATTTTTGTTTGGGTTATCACACTACCCCTTCAGATATTTTTATTCGAGGTCCATTCTTTTGGATCCTATTTATTCACTTGACCGAGCCCCCCCCTCCTTTTGTGGAACATCTCCTTGGTCACTTCGAGGGCTCCCTATTCGGGGACATTCCCTTGAGCACTCGACTGAGGGCCCCCTTCGTGGGACACATCCCTATGGTCACTTCAAGGGCCCCTATTCAGGGACATCCCCTTGAGCACTAGACCGAGGGCCCCCTTTTGTGAGACATCCCCTTGGTCACTTCAAGGCCCCCTATTCAGGGATATCCCCTCGAGCACTCGAGTAGAGTTCGCTCATAAGAGGACCAACCCTTGTTGAGGCAAGGGTCCTACTTCGTGCGTTCCCTCGAGCAACCAACAAGGGCCTACCGATGTTGGGACAGTTTCTCATCTTTCCAAGGGTCCTTACTTGGGGACATCCCATCACTCTAAAATCCCAATCCTATGGGAGAACTCTTCAATCTTGATGTACAAGCATCTATGTCCTTGAAGGATCACCTCTCATATGAGACCATCTCAAAGAAGTAAACACTTCAAGAGAATCAATTAAAAGTCTATCCACCTCGAGATGGCTAACTTATCATTATTTTGGATAATCAGTTCGATGTTCGAGTTGAGCACTCCGAACATCGAGATAACTAACTCTGGGCGAGCACCCCAAACATCAAGGTAATTATCCGATATAACAGATTTGAAGCTACGAACCACCTTTGAGGCAACTACCTAGATGTCCTAAACCGATGTTACATCGAAATAACTAACTCAATGTAACTCATTCAATTGTATTTGAAGTAACTCATTGTTATCGACCCGATGTTGCTACACTGAATTACCAACATGGTGTTACGGGCCATTTGTTATTTGAAACATCCAACAGATGCTGCAGCTTGCTATTTTTTAGGGGACTACCCCTAACATTTAGTTAATATACTCGCATGACTTAAGTGTGGAAGTCATATCTCGAGTTTGTTGTACTCGCATGATTTATTTAATAATGGGGGAATGTACAAAGACCTTTATGATTGGAGGGCTAGAGAGAAAGTCTCATCAGGCTTACGTATGGCATGTCACATTAGGGGATTTCTCACCACAGAGAATGCGTATAGTTTCATTTGTTTATGTCATGTGCTCTGAACCTCGATGACACATGTTACTCAAGTAATGACGCATAATCCTTTCATGCTAGTCAAAAGTGACGGTTAATTAAGTCTTACGTGTCATTCGAAGAGTGGCACACATTCGTGCATGTTTCGTGCGTTGTTCAAGAAGCAACTCATGGGGTTTGCATATTGAATAGGACA
This sequence comes from Pachysandra terminalis, assembly GCA_031762675.1. NCBI lineage: Eukaryota > Viridiplantae > Streptophyta > Magnoliopsida > Buxales > Buxaceae > Pachysandra > Pachysandra terminalis. Next base: position 9,627 of record JAUPMG010014006.1, read on the forward strand.
CTCGAGTGATGACACTTGTCACTCAAACATTGATTTATCTGAGGGAATCTGGCTATAAAAGCCTAGACTTCCATTGGAGAGAGGATCGATCTTTGATCTCTCTTGGATTTCTGAGCTCCCTGAATTTTTGAGAAAAGTCACACTTTGAAGCTTCTCTGTGGTATTCTCTCTAAACATTCCTGATTGTTCTCTTGACCCTTCCTCCTTTGTTTCAACGCATTCAACTCCATTTCAAAGGGAAACCTTGCATTGGAACAACCAATATTTGGTTTAGGCTAGTGCAAGTCAGGTTTTCTAACATTCCAATGTTCAGGTTGGTAGACTTTGACAGTTTTTACATCCATCACCACTTTGTCACTAATTCTTGTCATTACTCTTTATTAATCTCGTTTTATATACCAATTTGACCATCATGTACAATACTGCCAGTTCGACGACCGATTTGGCCATAAAAAAAAAAAAATTATTCAAAAAGAAAATTGGGCAATCCATTTTTTGTATTAGATCCGGACTAGCCGATATCAGCCAAGACCGGTCCGGTCCCCGATCCCGAGACTTTAAACCTTGTTCTGAACTGGTTTAAAGTAGTCCTGGACCACTTTAGTGATAATATCATGGGGCACCGATCTACCAAATCTATGACTCAGTTAGGACAGGATAGACATGGTTAGACCTATTCTTTTGGGCCGAGTTATTTGGGCTCAATCGACATGACAAAAGACTAGCCCGTTTCTAGTTTGGCAACCCTTTCCTTATACACAATTTCTTGGCTAAATGCCTCCTTGCGAGTTTTGCCAAACATAGAAGAGTCTGGTGCCTTCAGTAAGAGTGGAAATCGTCTATTACAAAACTCTCTTGCAGGAATGTAGATGCAACATGTGTTGGCTACCATGTTTCCCACTATTCACTAATGCACGGATAACGCCTTTAGGGAATAGATCTTGCAGGAATGTAGATGCAACACGTGTTGGATACAATGTTTCCCACTATTCACTAATGCACGGATAATGCCTTTAGTGAATAGAACGTCTCCGTGGGCACCTTTACTAATTTAACTAGTAATATTAAATATTAATAATCAGTCAGCCTATTTAGTAATGTGTTGGATGTTTTGTAAATCTAATGCAACCTGGCCTGAAATGATCAAAGCAAATACTTTCTTAATGGCCAATTCGATGCTGCTAGAACTAAGCCAAATGATTCCTTCATGTGCAAAAAACTGGTGCGTCTTTGAGATCATATTTTTCAAGGAATTGCTTGGGTATTTGCCAATGGCTTGTCCATTAATATTTTGGACCACAAATGGATCCTTGGCATATTACCTCACAATGGAATCTGGCTTCCGAATGTCTTGAAAATATTTTGAATACTTCTCTTTGGTCTTTTCCAATTGCCAACATAATTTTAGCAATTTTTATTGCTAAACATTTAGAAAATGATGTGATGGTTTGGAAAAGCACTAGCTCAGGTAAGTTTTCTGTAACCTCGGCTTATAATCTCCTACATCATCAATTATTTTCAGGCAAAACAGATACTTTTTTGGCTTTAATTATGGCATTTCCATATTCCTCAAAAAAATTGAATGTTCCTTTGGAAGAGTGCTCATAATGCACTCCCTACTTGCAATCTTTTAAGTCGCCGATTGAGCATCTTATGTGATAACTGCTCTTTGTGTGCATCACACAATGAAAACCCAACTCATTTATTTCTTGACCATCCGTTTGTTAGGACAATATGGTTTGGTATTTATGGTAAAAGTTTAAACTCTTCTTTACAGGGTACCCCATGGTATTGGATAAATGAAGCGGTCCATACTCGGGATAACTCAATCCCAAGTCATGTTGCAAAGTTGCCTGAACTATGTGCAAAATTCTTATGGGCAATTTGGCTTGCCAGAAACAAGGTAATATTTGAAAGAACTATATGTTCAGATACTAATTGCTTGTTTTTTCTTCAGGGTTTACAAGAGAATTCCAAATTCTTACTTGGTGCAAATGAGCATAATCGATCACACAATCCTCGAATTCAAATCTTCACCCGTTGGCTGTCTCCTCAAATGGGATTTATAAAGATAAACTTTGACGGTGCAGTTAAAGGATTTCTAGGCGGGCCGGTGCAGGAGCTCTTCGTCGGAATGAAGCAAGGCGTCTTTATATACGGTACGTCTCTCTACATTGGTATATCAGAAGTGTTAATAGCAGAAGGAGCGACATGTTTAGAGGGGTTGCGTCTTGTAGCACACTAGGGATATGAAAAGTCATTCCAGAGGGTGACTCAAGGCTGATCATCAGTGCAATTGCGGGGTACTTTGGTCTGCAATTGGAAATCAGAGAGTATTATACGTGAGGCACAATCTCTTCTTCCCCTGTTTGATATAATTTTTTTTAGTCATATTTATAGGGACGCAAATATGGCTGCGGAAAGTTGGCCAACCTTGCCATTACTGATGGATTGCTTACTTGGATTAATTCCCTCCCTGTGGACTTGGTACCTGTTCTCCAAGATGACAGGAATGGTAGAACGTTTTCTCGTTATATCTCTCTATGTAATACCTCTTATGGGGTAATTAAATTGTTTGTTCCGTTAAATTAATACTATGATATCCTTACCAAAAAAAAAAAAGTGTTGGACCATCATTAAGCCGAACCTAATCCATAAATAAACGGGTTAATTGCCATGAACTAAACTTAACTCGTAAATAAACGGGTTGTGTATTATGAAACCGAACCTAACCCATAAATAAATGGATTGGACTCACTTAACTCATTTAATATATTAAATATTAAATTTTAAAAATCGAGTCAGACTATTTACTAACGGGTTGTACTATCATGAAAACCTAACACGTAAATAAACGGGCTGGGTATCATGAAACCAAACCTAACCCGTAAATAAATGGATTGGACTCACGTAACTCATATAATTTTAATTAATTGATTAATTATTTTTTTGAATTTTAATTTTAAATTAGGTAAAATATAACATTATTTAATATATTAAAGTTTAATAAATGTTATAAAAATATTTATTAAATATGTTTTTTTATAAGGTGGGTTTATTTGAGTAGTCTTTTTTAGGTTTATAATTATATTTTAAAATTATATTATTAGTTATAGACACTTTTAAACTATTTCATAAGTTAAAAATGCCTATTTTTTTGAAAAAAAAATCATGTTTAATAAATATTTATTAAACTTTAATTTATTAAATGATGTTATATTTTACCATAATTTAAATTAAAATTCAAAAAATAATTAATCAATTAATTAAAAATAAATGATTTACGTGAGCTCAACCCATTTATTTATGGGTTAGAATGATTTACGTGAGCTCAACCCATTTATTTATGGGTTAGGTTTGGTTTCAAAATACCCAACCCGTTTATTTACGGGTTAGGTTCGGTTTCATGATAGTACAATCCGTTAATAAATAGGATGACTCGATTTTTAAAATTTAATATATTAAACAAGTTAAGTGAGTCCAACCCGTTTATTTATGGGTTCAATTCGGTTTCATGATACCCAACCCGTTTATTTACGGGTTAAGTTTGGTTCATGCAACTAACCTGTTTATTTATGGATTAAGTTCGGTTTAATGATGGTCCAACATGTTACTCGGTTTAATGATGGCCCACGTTATTAAATAGGCTGATCAATCCTTACCAAAAAAAAAAGTTGGCTGATCGATTATTAATATTTAATATTATTATTATTTAAATTAGTAAAGTTGTTAAACGGTGGAGACCATGGTTCCTCGAATTGAGCGATATCGGTCCGGACCGGGATCAGACCATACCGGTCTGGTTCTAACCCGCAATACGAAGGAAATATCGCTGGGTCATGGACCGGCAGTCCGGTAATCGGTATCAGTGGTATGACGATCGGTCCCAACGGTACTGCCAGTCCGGCGTCCGGTACCACCGGATCGGCAGCCCGGCGACGGTCTGAAAATTTTTCAAATTTTTTTATTTTTTTGCTTTCTGTACAGGATCCGGATCAGCCGGCACTAATCCGGACCGAAACTGGACGAGATTGGACCGGCGACCGGTCCGGTTTTTTAAACCTTGGAGGAGATGTTCGATTCACGAAAGGCGTTATCCCGTGCGTTAGTGAATAGTGGAAAACATTGTCGTCGACGCGTGTTTCATCAACATTCCTACAAGAGAGTTTTGTAATAGATGATTTCCACTCCTTCAGTGACGACTAACGTGCTTGATAAAATTCTTTCTTTGGGGCGGGATCTCTGTGATATGGGGTGAAACATCATCGAGGATATAATTATAATTTTGCCCTCACTTGATGTACTTTTATGAGGATAAAATTATAATTTTGCAATTGTTGATGTTTCACACCACCGGCCACAGAGGACCCGCGTCCTCCTTCAACAGACTTCAACGGAAGAGTGGAAGAGAATTCCATTTGATCCTCCATAACCCCAAAACTGGAAGAGACGATGACAAAGGTGGTTAGGTAAATGACGTTAATACATGCCATATATAGTATTAGTAGAATACAAAAGACTCACGTAAGAACATATGCCTGACTTAGCCAAGCTTATTGGTCGTTCCATGCCATTCTCAAAAGAGAGCGTTTCGTCTGTTCCATCAGCATTTCAAGGAGCCTCCCTCGAATATCAAACATTTCAAAGGGCGTCCCTCAAAATTTGAAATCCACTTTCGAGCTGACGTGGCATCCATCAACTGTTGGAACAGCTGATGGAACAGCCATTTCGGAACAGACGAAATGCTCTCTTCTCGAAACCTTGCCACCTTCTTCCACGTCCCTCCATGTGCCTAAATATGCTGCCACGTAAACTCTTTGCAACTCCTATATTTAATACTTGCTCATTCCTAAAGAAGGAGGAGCAACAGTAATTAATTAAGGAGCATTGTCCGTGTTGATGGATTCCAATCTTAGGATTCTGATGTTTCCATGGTTGGCTCATGGTCATATATCTCCCTTCTTAGAGCAGTTAGCCAAGAGACTTTCAATGAGAAACTTTTACATATATTTCTGTTCTAGTTTCTACGCCCGTAAACCTATGCTCTATTGATAAACAACTTAATAAGAAAGCCTTCCCTTTTATAGAATTGGTAGAGCTTCATCTTCCTTCTTTCCCAGAGCTCCCTCCTCACTACCACACCACAAAATTAAGGTCTCCCACCCAACCTCATGCCTACCCTCAAAAAGGCTTTTGACATGTCAAAACCATCCTTTTCCTACCTCATTAAGCTTCTCAATCCTGATTTGCTAGTCTATGATTTCCTACAACCCTGGGCACCTCAACTGGCTTCTTCACAAAACATTCCTTCCATACTATTCTTCGGTACTGCAGCATCAGCCTCTTGTTTCCTCCATCACACCATCAACGATCCCGGGGTTCCATTCTCTTTTCCAACAATCTATCTCCATGACCATGAACAGACCAAGATTTCTCGGTTGTTTGAATCTTCTGCAAACAACCTCCAAGACCAAGATAGGGTCTTTCAGTGCATCAGACAATCTTTGGACGTAGTCTTGATGAAAACTTTTAGAGGCAAAGTATATTGATTACTATTCTGTGTCAAGTGATGAGAGGATTCTTCCAGTTGGGCCTCTTGTTCAAGAGCCTATAGACTAGGACAACCAATCTGATGAGTTCACTGATTGGCTTAGCAAAAAGAATGAATCTTCAGTAGTGTTTGTTTCATTTGGAAGTGAATATTTTCTCTCCAAGGAAGAGATAGAAGAGATAGCTCTTGGGTTGGAGCTCAGCAAGGTCGACTTCATATGGGTTGTGAGGTTTCCTCAAGGTGAGAACATAAAGGTTGATGAGACTCTTCCAAAAGGATTCTTAGATAGGGTTGGAAAGAGAGGGATGGTAGTGGAGG
>JAUPMG010014025.1:0-15495 GCA_031762675.1 Pachysandra terminalis
GGCTTGCCACCTCCCTGTTGAGCTAGAGCATAAAGCTATGTGGGCCATCAAGCAATTTAACTTTGACATGAAGTTAGTTGGCCCACAAAGGAAACTCCACTTGATTGAACTTAAGGAGATGCGTAGGGATGCTTATGACAATGCTTGGATCTATAAGGAGAAATCAAAGGCATTTCATGGTCGACATATCTTAAATAGGTCCTTTGAGCCGGGTCAAAAGGTGTGGTTGTTTAATTCCAAACTCTGCATTTTTCTTTGTAAGCTCCGTTCTAGATGGAATGGTCCTTTCATTGTCATATTTGTCTTTCCACATGGAGCCATTGAAATCCAGGATCCCAAGAATGGCACCTTGCTAAAGGTAAAAGGTCAAAGGTTGAAGCCCTAAATTAATGGCATTGTGCATAATGAAGATGTTGAATCCGTCAACTTGACAGATCCCATCTATTTGGACTGATATGAGTCTTGTCACGTCGGGCTACGGACATTAAACTTAACGCTTGTTGGGAGACAACCCATCCATAGTTAGCTTAGAATTAGTTTAGGTTAGATTAGGAATAGAATAGGGTTACTGTCTGCAATAGAATCGGGCGTTGGTATTTGCACTCGATCCCATTGCGATCGAGCACAATTTTTGCGATCGATCGCAATGCGCTCAATCCTAGTGTTTTGCGATCGAGTGTACTGCCCAGTGAGTCACGTGCGCCTTTAGTATTTAGGTTTCTTTTGAGTTTTTCTTCTCACTTTTCTCCATCTACTCGTGCGCACACGCTATTTGACTCTTCCAGGTACTTAGATCTCCTCTTCTTTTCCTTAGATTCTCCTTTTAGGGTTCTTTGTGGGTTAGATCTTGGTTTAGATAGGGTTTTTTTTTTTATAAAGCCCTTGTTTTTTATGGCATGCACATCGATCGAGCGCATAGCTTGCGATCGATCAAATCACAGTCCATAACAGTTTAGACTGCCCTTTTTGTTTTAGATCCTCGATGACTGGTGTCGTAGTGAGTTTACTGGTTCTTGGAGACATGAGGAACTTAACCCTGAAACTGAATTCGAGATTACGGAGGAATTCAAGCATAATCCAAAAACAAAATGGGCTATAAAAGCTTTGAGGAGACGTGGGTTATCTGCTTTATTCCCTCCCGTCAGGCTTTTAGCTCATCAACGTCATGTGCGTTTATTCTATCAGAACATGCACTTTGACAATGATGGAGTCCTCTCTTCTGTTGTGGATGGGGTCAGCATGACCATATCCTATGAGGACGTAGCTGCAGTTTCGAGCTGTCCCTTAAAGAGCCCCCTTAGAAGCAACGGTACAACCCGTTTTGCGTCCTTCCCGCCTGATCTCCAGGTTCAAACCATGGTAGATGACATGTGTGAGGGGCGGTATGCTGATTAGCACTGCAACTGCACATCTAGGTCCCAGTTGCCCCCCAATCTCTAGTTCATAGATACTGTGTTTCAGAAAAATGTGTGCCCCATAGGCCACAAGACACAAAGACGGGGAGACTTCCTAAACGCTCTCTATGAGATATATAGAGGATATTGGTACTCTGTACCAATACTCATTTGGGAGCAGATGTAGACCATCTGAGATAGACTGGTCAACAAGAGAGTGAAGAATGCAGACTCGTTGAAACTTTCATTTCCATTCTAAGTCACCAAGCTGCTGATTCAGAAGGGAGTAGTAATTCATAATAAGGACTTCTCCACAAGGCAGTATCAAACATTCAGATTAGCCCAATGGAACCTCAGTATTTCACATATGCGGCATCTGCCTCATGTCACAGCAGCTTATGCTGCTTGAGATATAGAAGAGGCAGGCCCAACAGAAAAGGTTCCATTAGAGGAGGCAGCAAAGGAGGTTCCACCAGAGGAGGCAGGACCATCAAAAGCACCAGAGGAGGCCCTACCAAAGGGAGATTATATGGAGTATACTGCACCAAAGATGCCTATAGACCAAGATCCACCCGTCCAGATGACCCATCAGGAGTACATCTATCTCCGAGATGCGGTTGACCACCTCCGGATAGATATGACATATTTACAGTGTGAGGTTTGTGTCACCCAGGATCTCCAGAGACAGACTCAGTAGATGCTGATGCAGGATTTTGGGCAGCGATTTCTCAGCCCTGATCCACCACCACCTTCACCATTTTGAGTATCTATCAGGTGATATTTTTCCTTTCTTTTTACCACTTTCCATATACTTTTATTGTTTACATTGTGACCAATGTAAGGTTTAGGTTAGGGGTGGGTAAGAAAGAGGGGTTTCTTTTTTCTATATATTTTTTTTATTTATTTGTTTTAGTTTCAGTTCACTGTTGTTTGTATTGCTGTCTATAGGAACCATCTGCTAAATGCGATTAAGGGCACATATGTGCGATCGATCCCAGTCCGATCGAGGGCAATCACGTCCGATCGAGCGCAACAGAGCAAATTTGCGGGTATGACTTGTAAACACTATCCAATAGTTAGGTAAGTAAAGGTAAGTCTTTTTACTTGCCTATTTTGTGCTTAATGCTTATATATAATATTCCTGAAAGTGCAATGAATTTTAATGTTGGTTTCCACGCCATTGCATTATTAGGAATAACATATTTTATATAATGTTTGTGGGTAACATTATGTTAAACCCTCACGAGACTTCACTCATCTACTATGGCAGCCTAGGGGTTTAAAAGGCTTGTTGCATATGCTAAATGCAATCGTAAATCCCAAGGAAACGAGGATACAGTTAGTTTTATTTTTATAGATTTCCTTCTTTTTATTAGTTGCTTTGATAGTGTTTGTTGAGTAAGAATAGGAATAAACAGAAGAAGAGTACATCACCATGGCTGGCTTTTTTGGACTTCATGGCCTACTCCCATTCGAACCTTGCTGCCATCCATCAGATTGTATTGTTTCTTTCTTTTCTCCACATTTCACATTCCATTTGATTTTATTGTCTACATTGGGGACAATGTAGGGTTTAGGTTTGGGGGTGTGTAAGAAAGAAAAAAAAGATCTTGTTATTTTGCATATTTTTTCCATATTTTCAAAAATATGAAAATTCTGAAAATATTTGAAATTTTGTTGATATTATCACTTTAGGAATCACTTTTTGATTAAATGGTTGTATCTAAATTCACTAGAAAAAGATTCTAAGACACATAGGTATTTAGAGTTAATTTTAGTCTTATCCTGTGATAATACCTTACTCTTGCTTGCATGACTACACTTGCACCAGAAACATGGACTATGGATGCATGTGAATGTAGTTATAAATAACTTTATATGTTTTGATTTTGTGAGTTCAATTAATAGATTACTCTTGCTCTTATAATATCTATATCTCTTATAAAGAAAAAAGATGATAGTCATAATGAAAAAAGAAAGAAAAAGAAAAAGAAAAAATATTTATAGCATGTAGTGACTAGTCTAGCTTGGTAGCCTATTTGAGTTGAGTTATTAGATCCTTGGGGTGCTTGTCACCTAATGACCTGAACCAACTGGGATGGGATCATTGATTGAAAGCTTGCTAAAAGGTCTCTTAGGCAGCTGAATGAGAGCTAAACATTGCACATGTCACGTATATTGCTATAGATTAGTAGCTAGTCTAGTTTATTATTTTTTATTCGAGCTATTAGACCTGAAGAATGCCTTATCATTTAATGTCCTGGACCAACTGGAACGGGAACATTGGTTGAAAGCTTGTTACATGGATCTCACTATACATAAACTGGACATTGCACATGCTACTTGGCATAAAAAAAGAAAAGAAAAGAAAAATGATTAAATAAAAGTTATGAAAGCATGAGTAGTTTGTTTTGAGAACTTATTTAAATCTTTGTATATTTGTTAGATATGACTATTTAATATTATTTCATGATTTATGATTCTCATTATCACTTGCATGTATTAAATTGCTTAAGTATGTGTATTTAACAAGATGGGATTAAGATTTAATTTTGGATATATTGTGAAGTCAGAGAATTAATTCTTAGTGATTTGAATTCAATTTATTGAAGTTAATATCTGATTTTCTAATCGTTGATTTGATCACTGATTTCATAATATTTTCTTATATATTATGGCAATAATATGGATGGATGAGTTTAAAGGAGCATTAGTTTAATTCTTCCTTTGCTTGAGAACTAGCAAAGTGTAGGTTTGGGGGTGTGATAAGTGTGTAACACTTGTACTTTTAGACTTATTACTCATGTTTATTAGTCTTGGAGCTGCATTTATGTGAATGAATTAATGCATTTATATTGTTTTGCAGGTATAGTGATGATGAGGATATGGATTTAAGCTAAACCAACTAAAGCATTAATTGGATCAAGCTTCAAGGTTCTAAAGAGGAGAAGATAAAAGCTCAAAACTCAAGCCAATTACACCTTGAAGATAGGGGAGAAAGCCCAAGTAGAAGCCCAAAAGACCAAGTCAAAGATCAGCCCAGAAACAGAGAATTGTACTCTACAATCGAGCGCAGAGTGCCAGGCTCAATCACACTGCGATCGAGCGCACGTGTATGCGATCGAGCGCATACGGAGTTTTAACAGTCATGTATTTGTGTAGTATTTGGGTTTACACGCAATTGGCTGCCTTGTCTTTTTGGATGACTTTGAAATGGAGAACAATGTATTAAAAGACTCTAGATAGGATGTAAATTATTATGATTTTAATCAGAGTGAATTAGATTGATTTTAGAAGAGAATTCTCTAAGATCTGTTTTTGCTGTTTTTGGAGAAGAAGAAGAATTGAAGCAATTCAGCTGTTAATGGAGATGGAATTCTACACATCCGTGTTGAAAACCAGCCCGTCCATGAGTAGCTAAAGCCCTTGTGGAGTATTGATGTAAACTCTGACTTAATGTTTATGGATTTATCTCATGCTTCTTTTAGGTTTTTAATTTAATTGTTTGATAGTTGCATAGTTATGAGGATTGTTAAGAATCGAATTGAATGTCTACAATCAATTTTAATAAAACCTACTGGCCATAGATTTGTTAGGATTGAACCCAAATATTCTTCTTTTCTGTGATTATAAGAATATTGATTATGCAATAGTGCTTATTGGCATGATGATTAAGATTGATTTGATAGGCCATGCCTAGGGAAGACGGGTTGTACTGCAAATTAGTTAGTTAGTATAGGTGGACAGTTCGTGCCTACCAAAGATGGGTTATACTTATCCCTTATGATAATGTAAATCATAACTATGAGAGTTTGATAGTTTATGCCTTTAGACTATGCTTATTCTTTAGTATGATACCCTTTTGGTGACATTGTAGTGAGCTTGTAGCCACATAAGTCTGTTTCAACATTGAGGTAAATTCCTAATTTTCATGTGATTAACCATATTCATTAGGTTAGAGAGATCATCAATACTCTACTTTTTATCTTATTGATTTAGATTCCTTTAATTTAGTTTAATTTAGTTTTTAGAATTAAAACCACATATTCCTTTAATTTGTCTACTAATTTAATTAGAATTAATCTGATAAAATTAACATTCTAAAAGCCCATCAGTCATTGAGGTACGACACCCTCAACATAGCCTTATCCTACTTGGATTCGTTCTAATGCAAGTGGTAAATGTAATAGCACATCACTAGGCTCCATACCTTTTCGGGGAAGTTAAGAACAAGGTGGGATGGCCCCTACATAGTGATAGAAGTGTTTAACCATGTGGCTGTAGTAATTGAGGACCCTAGGGATAGTCGTGTTTTGAAAGTGAATGGACAGCGGTTGAGACCATACCTAGGAGGAGTTGTACCAGAACAAGAGATTATGTCTCTTGAAATCCCTACTTATGGGGATGATAACTAAGTCCACATTATGCCTTGTACATTATTGTATCATAGTTTAATTCCTATTTTTTTTTTTTTGCTTTGTTTTTCTTTCTGTTTTGTTTTGTTTTGGGATTTCTAACCGATTTGCAGGATATACCTTGGGACATTCATTAGTGCTTCAGGTGCATTCTTTCCTTTTCCATTTGTATTTCATTCGTTGCATATCCCTCAAATGCTTTTCACTTATATGCATGTTTTGAACATTGTGAACAATGTTAAATTTAAGTTGGGGACGGATGTGACAAGTTTAGGCAAATGGAAAAGGAAAGAATGCACCTGAAGCACTAATGAATGTCCACATGTTTTGAACATTGTGGACAAGTTTAGGCAACCTGGAAAACTCAAAAAATTTGGTATTTGGACCCAATGAGAGGTTTGGTGGACTTCACGACTAACAAAGAAGTCTGTCTGCCAAGCACATTCAGTTGACCCTTCGGTTGACCGAAATGTGGTTCGATACACTTCCCAAAAACCAAATTCTCAGTCTCTGAGATTCGGTAGACCCATCGGTCTACCGAAAAATTTTTGGTACACTTCTCAAAACCTAAAAATGCAAACCCTGAGATTCGGTGGACCCTTCGGTATACCGAAAAAATTTCGGTATACTTTACAAAAAGCTGCAATTGAGAACTTGAGTTTCGGTGGGCCTTTCGACAGACCGAAACGTCTGCCAAAAGTTTCAGTGCACCTCTCGGCTGACAGAAAAGGCCACCGAAACTGTGAATTGAGCCAGACTTAACTGACCTTTTAGAATTTGGGAAAGAAGATGTATTATTATTGAATCCTTGGTTATTTCAGGCAGAACATTGAGAAATATTGAAGTTCTTGAACATGTTTTGGATTTAAATGATTAAATGTGTTATTTTTTAAAATTTTGTTGAAACTTTGAACTTTGATTCATATTCTTTGAAAAGTTAAAATACATGAACACATGATCATTTGGCTAAGAGATCTAATCATTTTTTTTTATTACCTATCTTCGGATAGTGTGATTTCACTTGTCTCACTTTGAACTTTCCACAAGCACACTAACACATAGTTTGTGAGGTATGAGATGTGAAACCATTCGTGGATGCTTTTGATAACTTAAGTTATGTTGGTTGACTTGTGGATAAATAACCTTGGCATGGTGATTATGGTTTATGTTTGATTATAAAAAAAATAAAAAAGAAAAAAGAATAAGTGCTTAATTATTGATTATTTTGAGCTTTTTATTGAGCAATCGTGCCTCTTGCCTCAATGAGCAAGGAGTGTTTGTGTCAAAAGGTGAGGAATTTGAATGGTTGATATAGTGGCTAGTTTAGCTTTGTAGCTTTTTTGACTCGGGTTTGTAAGTCCGTAGGGGTGTTCTCTACACCTAATGCCCTTTGAGCCATCTGGTTCGGGAGTCATTGGTCCAACCCTCGATACATGGGACAATTAGAAAGCTTAAGGGAGCTAGATATTGCACAGCCCACATATTTTGAAAAAATATTGATAATAAAAGTTCTAATGAATGCTATGCCTTGGTTGCTTCATCTAATAAGGATTCCACTGAATTTAGGGGTATTGAATCATTTATAATGTAAATATTTTGAGGCCTCATAATTATGTGATAGTTCACTCTACACCAAATGAACTTGTGATATCCCACTATCTAATTATAAAGTGATTAAATTCATGCTTTATTTCGTAAGATTATGAACATGGAGTTTGTCTTTTTAAGCTTACCATTGAATGCTAACCATTGTTCTTTGTTATACTTTATTTTCTATCATAACCATTGTTTCAAGTAACTTAATGTTTGTGGGTATCATTCTGGTAACCCCTCACAAGACTATAACTCGTCCACAAGGGACACCTAGGGGTTTAAAGGCTTATTGCATATGCTAAATGCAATCGAGAGTGCCAGCGAAAGTGGTATAGTTAGGGATTTTTGTTTTGTTTATTATTTCAGTTTTGCGAGGCACTAGAAAAAGGTAAGTTGGGGGTGTGATCAGTCATGGATTGTCACATATTATGTTCTTATTTACATGACTTTTCTACTATTTTCTCTTATTAAATTCCTCATTTTACCTAGAATTTGCCAATTCTATTTTACATTGCATTATATTTTAATTGTCTTAATTATGCCGAATTTATTAATGCAAAGACAATTTTGGAGACCAATCCTGGTCAAGGGAATTCAGACTCACATCGAGTCAGATCAGACGAGTCAGATCAGACGGGTCAGATTAGTCGGGTCGGATTTAGCTCAAAAGAAATTAGAACCGGAAATGGAATCCGACCCAACCAAGAAGAAGTCAACCAAGATCCAGACTCGATCCAACCAAGCTAGTCCAGATCAGATTAGGCAACAGATCCGACCTGACCTGATTCAAGCCAACCAAGCATACCCAAATCAGACCAGCCGACCAACCCGGTTCAGCCAATCGGTTTGACTCATAGCATTGAATTAGAAACCAGCGAGTTAACCCGTTTGGCAAGAAACAAACCAGAATAGGAAGAAGCCATTGCTATCGTGCTTTTGAAAGGGAATAACTGAATTAGAAGTGGAGGAAGGTGGCTGAGATTTGAAGTGGCAAGACTCGATCAAAGAAGATGAGCAAACCGAATTGGAAAAGCATGAACGTGCATTTGGATGTGAGGAGAGGAAGACGGCACCAATTTGGAAAGAGAAAGGATCGGAATTGGTTTAAAGAGGAAGAATTTTCAAGCAACAAATCAGAAAAGAGAGAAACCAAATCAGCAAGGAAGGATCAAATTGGTTAGAGAGATTGGAAATTGGAAGTGGGGGCAACAACGAATTAGAAAGAGGAGGCGACTAAGAAGGAAGGTTGTGTATACGTTCGTGGCAATGGAAGAAAAAGAAGGATCTGAATTAACAACAAAGCAAAGAGCCAAAAACAGAATTTGGAAAGAAAAGGAGGCAGCTGAAATTAGCAGCAAAACTGATTGTGCATCTTTGGGCATGAATTGGACGGTCCAAATCGTCTGGTTTGATGGAGGCAACTCTTGGTTCTGAAGTTCTATAAATAGAGGAGCTTCACAAAGCTTCAAGGATCTCATCTCTTCCCTTTATTCTTCTGTAATTTCCTCTTTATCTTTCTATAATTTTCTTCTTTCATGGAAGCCTAATCACTTGCAAAGGCTAGGGGTGAAGTCCCTTGTAATTGGTATGGATATTTATTGTAATTATTTATTTTAAATGAAATTATGTTTTGATTGTTAATCTTTTTTTATTCTTTGTGATGTATGAGTTATTCATTCTTTTTATGAGTTCAATCATGTTTTTCTCAGCATTAAGAATAATTTCTCAGGTTTCTAATAGGAATCTAGAATTAAATTGAATGGGTTTTTCTAAAAGTATTCAAGCCACGTCGTGAACCACAGTAACGAAGTGTTCTTGAATTATTTCAGTTCAACCAAATCAAAGGTCTTCATAGCAATCAAGTATATAATTTATCCGAGTTACAATGAATTTCATACCGGTTCAAGGAACTGCCCTGATGCCTGAGCATTTTCACCATTAATTTTAATCATTTTTATTTACTTTTATTTATCCCTTAATTATTCCTTTTAATTACTAGTAATTTTCTACAATTATAATTGTTCTTAACACTCTTTTGCCTTGAAATCCGTGCTCTTTGTGGTTCGACCTCGAACTCAACGAGAATTATATTTCTTCGAACTCCTGCACTTAGGAGTGAGCAAGCAACCCTTCAATATGAACAAAGTCAAGTAAACACAAGAATGATCTACTCTGTATACGCTAAGGAGATGAGTCTCGGTGAACATGCGCTTATGCCTAAAGGGAAAGACAGCCCTGGACGGTGTAAGACATAATCTATGCATTTATTTCTAAAGGGAAAGACAGCCCTGGACGACATAAATCATCATTTATGCATAAAGGAAAGACAGCCCTGGCGGTAAGTTTCACGCCCCAAATCCAAGATATCTAATCCCAAGGATTATCAAGGGAATGACCTGGATCCAAAACATGGAAGCACCCCAACCAATCAATTAACTCGTAGCTCAACAGAGCATACTAAATACAGCGGAAGTCTAAAACAGAATTAATAGTTACATTGTCACTGCCCACTAAGGGTCAAGATAGAATTAAAAGAATCTGAAAAGTTCATCAACAAATCCTAATCCTTCAAATTTCCATGTCTTATTCACAGCTAGCTAATGTCGCTCATCCTGAGTCATGTCACCTCTCTAAGGGTCCACCTGTTTCAACATAAGGGTGAGCTTGGAGGCTCGATAGGAAAATTCCAAAGCAACTACAGCAGTAATTTTCATATTCGTATAATGAGTGATGTTAATTCATGCAATTCACAGTTCATCTTAATCATATCATTGTTCTCACATATACATCATCACACTCATGACCATAATCATGCTTGTCTTAAGTAAATATATACATCATCATGAACTCTGTCATGCCTTAGAAATAAATACAATCCAAATACATAACATGTATTCATGCACTCTGTCATGATACTTAACCACATCCAAGGTGACCAACTCTCATGGTACCGTATCAATAGTAACAGTTCTCCCTTTTTTATCATCATACCATCTCACAGCACAGTCAATCACAATCACACATCAATCAACAACTCAAATAGTAATAACACATCACACCAAAATCAAAAACCTTAATCACACAACACACCACACTCAATCCACAGTCACATAACAATCAATGAAATGCAATACATGCAGATGGATGCTATGAACACACAGATGATGAACACACACACATTCAAGAATACAATGTAATATGAGGTATGATGCAATACATATGATGATATGAAATGATGCAATGTATGCATTCAATCCCATATCTCCTCTTCGAAACTCTGTCCCAGGAATGTGATTCTGACCCAAGGTACATAATGCCACCATCCTTTCTCTTTTAGGGGTAATGCCCAATGTAGAAAAACCACCTTCTATTTCCTTTCTCTTTTAGAGGGAAATGCCCAAGGTAGAAAAACAATATTTTCTTTTTGGGGATAATTCCCATGGTATAAAATCCACCCCCACACAATCACACAGTGAACTCATCTATAGTAACTCTCAATACAATTAACCCAGTGAATGCATCTAGCATCACTCTCAACACACCACAATTCATAATATACATCACAATTCATGTCACATATCACCATTCATGTTACTAATCACAATTCATGTTACTTATCTTAGTTCATATTACATATCACAGTTCATAGGCCCATATAGGACCCCATACACATCATATTTCCACTAACTCACATGCTTGAACATTCACTCATCCTAACATTATGCATCATACTTTCTAACTTGTTATGATACCCAAGGAACCTTATCAAACTCTTAGCATACCTTACATGATCACAGCATACAGTAAACTGGGGAAAGTAACACCTTTTGTTGCACAAATTCTCACACATGCATTTTGCACAAAAACCAACACCACACACACCTTAATATCATCAAATCCAAGGTGTCCACCAAAATTCACCTCAAATAGAACCGAGCTATCTGTCGAGGGTTCTCAGTAGCTGGCTCGGTAGCTGTCGAGCTCTGGTAGATGAAGCAGAGAGTTTGGACCTCTCGGCAACTCAGCTCGGTAGCTGCCGAGCAATCTGCCGAAGGTCTACTCAGCCCAGAATTTTGTAATTTTACATAGAGCTTCGTGCCCAACCTTTCACAATCAATTATTCACACTTTTAAACACTCATAACATAGATTATGATACTAAACATCAATTCAACATATCACAAACAAAACCTAAGATTTAAACTAGGATTTACATGTGAGATTTAACCTAAACTTCATGATTCAAGGCAAATAATTCATATCTTCATACCAAATGATAAAATCAATATAAACATGAATTTATCACAAAATCAACATGCAAGATTAAGAGATCTAGATGTTTAGTCCTAAAGAATCATTACAATCCCACAAAAAATAACTACCGTAAGAAACTCTGGAAGAATCCTACCTCAAAATCTTGGACATTTCGATCTGGAGCGTCATCATCATCACTTTTCTCCTCTAATTTCATCAGTCTTTTCATCGCTTGCTTCACCAATCTTTTCCTTTCCACCCCCACTTCATAGTTTTCCTTGTATTTTGCTCCACCATATGTGATCTTCCCTCTAACCTTTCTTCTTTTTCCCATCTTTTCCTCTTCTCTTTCTCGGATTTGGGTCTCTTCTCCTCTTTTTGTTCTTCTACCCTTTCTCCTACACGTTTGGTTCGGCTTCAGGGTTTTTATTCTCGGGATCCTGGATCAGACCGGTCCGGGCCGATCCGATATTGGATTGGCCGATCCTAGTCCGATCCAAATGTTGGATCTTTATTATTATTTTATTTTTTTGGATTAGTCGGACCAGCGATATCGGTCGCCGGAACGGCGATACCGGTCGAGATCGGTCGGTATCAAATCGATCCAGGCCAATACCGGTTGGATCCTTTATTTTATAAATTTAAATAAAAAAAATGGAGATCGGTTGGATCGGCGGATCCAGTCACACGACCGGTTCGGAACGGTATCGGTTGGACTGGTCCGATCCAAAGCTTCACGATTCAATAGTTGTATCGTGAGTTGGGATCGCACCAGTCCTAGACGATCCCGATCCAGACCGGCTGATCCGATCCGATCCAGACCAATCCTTGAAACCATGGTTGCTTTGCCCCCCCCCATTTCTACCGAATCTCCCATTCCCAAATATTTCGAAATTCAAACTTGAATGTAAATTTCCTTCTTACTATTTGACCAAGTCTCCTATCATAAGCATCTTACCCTATTGATCCTAATCCCATTAGTTAACTATCCAACTAAGTTACTATAGATATGAAAAAATGGTGAGGACAAATAATCCAGTGATAAACTGACACCTGCCAGGATCACGACTGACCTATGAGCAAAGTCTAGTTGATACCTCGGGTGAGACCCGTGAGGTTTATACAAGCAAATATCCGAACAGGTTCAGGGCAAGCACAGCTAAAAGATGAATATGGGGTAAAAGTAGTGCACTACCACGAGGACTCCAGACTTTGTACGAGTCGCAAGGCGGTCGATACATTTACAAGGATTATACACAGCAAAGCTAATATCAAAGAATACTCCACAGTGGGATGCCGAACCCCCATGGCAGGAATTTTGAACCCCACGGTGGGAATGCCGAATACTACACGGCGGGAATGCCAAACCCCCACAGCAAGAATACTGAATAATCCATGGCGGGAATGCCCAAATCCCACGGCAGGAAAGCCAAATAGAGGTGCGCCTCACGTTCACCGAAGTGATGCGTCTCGGTGGACATGTGGATATGAATTTACATCAAAGCAGAGAGACAACCCTGGACGATGTAGAACGTCGACACGTCAATTTGCTCTTGCATCTAAAAGGAGAGACAGCCCTGGACAATGTAAGATGTTGACACCGATTTGCTTTTGCATCTAAAGGGAGAGACAGCCATGGACAGTGTAAGACGTCGGCATCGATTTTTTCTTGCATCTAAAGGGAGAGACACCCCTAGATGGTGTAAGACGTCGATACTCCATGGTGGGATGCCGAACCCCTACGGCGGGAAAGTTGAATACTCCACAGTGGGATGCTGAAACCCCAAGGTGGGAATGCCAAATACTCCACAGCGGGAATGCCGAAAGCCCACAACCGGAATGCCGGAATCCCACGGCGGGAAAGCAAAATAGAGGTGTGCCTCACATTCACCAAAGGGATACATCCCAGTGAAGACAAATAGTCTGGAAACTGCTAAGGTTTGAGGACCTCGAAAGCACTAAGACGGACAACCTTGAAAGCGCTAAGGTTTGAGAACCTCAAAACTGCTAAGACTAGATAGACTCGACAGCTCCAAGGCTAAACAGCTTATACTACATTTATTCATGACTGGTCGCCATTGCCTACATTTCGGCGTCATGAGTGTCATATTCAGGGGGATTTAGAAAGGATTGGAGGGGCGTGAGGATCGCCAGTCTCTTGCATGTTATGAATTCCATGCGGTGTCATGACTTCAATGGCAAACGTGTAATTCGTAAACATGACTCGGGATTGGTCCACCTAAGAGACTGGAGCAACTGAAGCATCTTACCCCAGGTTAGCATTTTAACACCGTTAGAAACGGTTTAACGGATAACTAATAACCATTATCTTTCTCCCAAATGCTATAAATAGAGCTCATTTCCCAAGATTAGGGGCTAGAGAATTTTAACGAGTTAGACTCCTAAAACGTGGCTCTAAAGTGTGCTCGCGAATTTCTAACACCTTGATTACTATCTCCCTTAGCCTGACCCGACCCATTCCAAACGGTCGTTTTACTTTACTACTTTGGCTCTTCTTGTCACGAACCAACCAGAAAATCTCAAATTTCTAAGACATCTAATTTATTCGTAACTCTCACCTCATATCTCTATGGGGGTGGATCACAATGGTCAAAATATAAGTGGAAGTTATTTATAGTTCTAGTAAGATATAAGTAACTAATCATACCAAATCTAAATCTGATAAACTCTGAAAGAGAAGTCTAACTTTAGACTAATACTAAAATTTCTACCAGAGTGCGCTACCCAATCCAGGCTCTCTCTTCGTGACTAAGCCCCTCAACCTGAAAGATCCTCCTTTACTTCACTCTCCTCAGCTGAATTCTCATCTAAATATCCTGAAATATGTTTTCTAAAAAGCGTGAGCTATAACAGCCAGTAAGTAAATAACTTCATGAATGTACAAGATTAACTTAGAGTCAAGTCATTTCTCAATATACCCAGTCCACACATTAAGGAGATCACAATGAAATGCATGGGGTCGAGTATTTATTATGCGTGTTGTGCTCTCTAATTTATCAATATTACTAAATGGCATATAGTGCACCTAACTTGTGAAAATCATACAAACGTGATCTAACATCCAAATCTAATATGTTATGCAATCTGTTAGATTTATTAATGTAATTGTTTCCACATGATCGACCAGTCCTTGGGCAAGACGTCATCATGATCCACCCCCCCTACCTCCCTCCCTCCATACAGGGTCATTCCCAAGGATATGATATTCTATGTGCGCAAAATAATTTTAAGGGTTTTTGTAGTGACCCGGACCCAACTAGAATAATTATAAATTTTATTATTATTTAATTTACTAATTATAAGCTGGGAATTTAATGAAAGGCACTAGATAGTATTGGATTAAATAGCAATTAAGAGAAACTATGGGACAACTATCTAATTAATTAAGAACTAGTAAACGGGTTGGAATTTTTAATCTATGGGCTGAACACAAAAGCTAACGAATTGAGCCCAAAACCCAATGAAAAGTCCAATAGGACTTGGACAGATAATTACATATTAAAATAAGGGTAATTAAGGAAAATACCAAGCACAACTGATTCTCTCTACAGTTTGAATTTTAAATTAAAATATTTGAATACAAACAAACCAAATAGGATAGAGTTTTAATAGGCCAAGTAACCTGGACGTAGGAGAGAGGAGAGAGAAAGTATCTCTAGGCTTGGACGTCCAAACAGAGGAAGAAGAAGATTTTTGGTTTTTGTTCTGCAGAAAGAGAGAATGAAAAGACCATTAGCGAAGAGAGAAAAAGAAGAAAAGAATATACTGTGGGAAGAAGAAGATTGGAGAAACTGAAGAGAAGAAAGAAGAGAAAAGGGA
>JAUPMG010014036.1:0-15493 GCA_031762675.1 Pachysandra terminalis
CCGGTCTAGTCCGGTTCGACCTGGATAACACAAGGGAGAATTACAATTCTGCCCTTTCAAAAATACAGGGTATTACAATGGGTCAGGCTCATACTTCCGCAATAATGACACATGGAATACATTGTGTATTGCCGACATTTGTGAAGGTAGATCTACTCGGTACACCACTCGTCTGATGCATTCAAGCACTTGGAAAGATCAAACATGTCTCAGAGAAAGCTTTCCTTTACAGCCAAAGCACATTATACCCTTCATGGGAGATACCTTCAGGAACACATGATCTCCAACTGCGAACTCTAGGTTTCTCCTCCTCCGGTCCGCATATCTCTTCTGTCTACTCTGAGCCATTCTCAGTTTCTCTCTGATCAGCTTTACCTTAGCAATGATCTCTTGGATGAGTTCTGTTCCAAGAATACTGCCCTCATCGACTTATGCCCAACAAACAAGTGAATGACATGGTCTCCCGTACCATGGCTCGAAAGGAGACATTCCAATGCTCGAGTGATAGTTGTTGTTGTAAGAGAATTCCACCAAAGGAAAATGTTCTCCCCAACTACCACCAAAGTCCCTCACACAAGCCCGCAACATGTCCTCCAATTCCTGGTTCACTCTCTCGGTCTATCAGTCGGTCTGAGGATGGTAGGTCGTACTGAAGTCCAACTGTGTACCCATGGCCTTCTGCAAACTCTCCCAGAACCTAGATGTGAAAAGTGAACCATGGTCTGAGACTATACTGACTGGCACATCATGAAGTCGCACTATCTCCTACACATAAAGCCTAGCAATCTCCTCTGCTGAAGCTGAAGTCAAAACTAGCAAGAAATGGGCTGACTTAGTGAGTCGATCCACTATCGCCCAAATTGAGTCCAACGTACCACGAATCTTCGACAAACCAACCACGAAGTCCATACTAATGTGCTCCCACTTCCACTCAGATATAAGTAGAGGTTACAATAGTCCAGTTGATCTCTGATGCTCAGCCTTTACCTGCTGACATGTGAAGCACTGTGCTACGAACTGAGCAATCTCCTTCTTCATTCCAAGCCACCAAAAGTGCACTCTCATATCACGGTACATCTCAGTACTCTCTGGATGAATGGAATACCGTGAATTATATGACACCTCTAGAATCTCTCTCCTGATCTGTTGATCTTTCGGCACACACAGACGACCATGGTAACATATCAGTCCGTCTAAGTGTATTGCCCAATCTGGTTTTCCTTCATTTATTAATAGCAACTGTTACTCATGATCAGTTCTCTGACTAGCCGCAACGCAAAGTTCCAGAGAAGGCCTGGCAACCAAACTGAACAGATAACTCCCTCCATGTTGACCTACTAATAGCAATCCCAAGTCTATTATAGATCTGAATAGACTCCACTTCTGGCGCCTCAATTGAGCTAGCACGCCACGTGGTCTATGTCTCAATGCGTCAGCTACAACATTCGCCTTCCCAGGATGACAGTTGAGTGTCGAGATGTAGTCATTTAACAACTCAATCCACTTCCTCTGGCATATGTTGAGGTCCTTCTATATGAAGATGTAATTCAGACTCTTATGGTCTGAAAACAACACGAGCTCCTCTCGATAAAGATAATGTCGCCATAACTTCAAGGCAAAAGTCACTGCGGCCAACTCAAGATCATACTTAGGGTAGTTAAGCTCAAGAGTCTTGAGTGTAGCGACCCGTGTCCATAAATTATAATCAATAAAATTTAACTATAATTACCAATAAATCCTTTGTGAAAGATTATATAGGATTGTGTATTTAAATAATTGAAATAAGTAGGATTTGAAATTAAAACTACATATGGGGTCCAACGTGTAATATTAGAAAGATTGGGGTCACTTAAGTTATTTTAAAACCTTATGGAAACTAGGGTTTGTGTTGGACGTTCGAAGCTAAGGGGATGGAGGTGCCATTTGACTTGGTCAATAGGGGTGTAAGAGACTTTTACTATGTGATTTGAATTAGAGAGAAAGGGATTGTGTAACCTCCCACTAACTCATGTATCATCAAGGGAGGAGAGAGGAATTGTCTCTACACGTTTGAAAAAGAGAGAGAGAAAGGGGTTTTGCTGCAGAAAAAGCATAAGAAATGAGGTAGGGATTCCTGCGTTTCTATGGTAACTGATTCTATGGATGATCTCAATGCTATAGACAAATAGGGAATGCATGATCTGGTATGTTAAGTACGATTAGATCTAAGATCTAGAGAAACTAAAAGGAACATTGCTTAGTTGCTTGATTCACATGATCAACTTGTATGGCTGTGTTTATCATGTCATATTGTGTTCTTATAAATCATATTTATGTTCTTCGATCTGTGATGGTTTAATTGTGGATTTACTATTAGATCTATGGAAATAAACTAAGTTTTATGTGTTTGATGTTTTGATCTTATGAGTAGGTTTTAGAGACTTATTTATAATTTTTAAAACCTTAGAAAACACTAGGTTTGAGTAGAGGCACGAAGCCCTAGGTGAAAACCCAGAAAAATGGCCAAAATTACCGTTCGGTAGCAATCTCGGCAGCTATTGAGTAGCTACCGAAATCACCAAAACCAGTACACTCACTGGACTTGCTACTGAGCCTCGGTAGGACATCTACCAAACTTCGGTAGGAACCACGGTAGCTATCAAGAATCTACTGAGCGTGGATTATTTATTTGATAGTTTTGTTTGGATTCCCTTGTCAGTTAGGAACACAATGGTCCACGTTTGAGGTCAATCCGATGAGTATACAAATAGTTATGAATTAAACACTGACGAGGTGTCAAAACTGCAGAATGCACTTCGACAGGAGTCTCGGCAGCTACCGAACTCTTACCGAGGTCCAAATGGTTTAAATATTTGAGGGAAGATTCCCTAGTGGTTGTGCACATGTCCACCTAGTTGGTTTGTATGCAAAACGTCTGGAATTGGTCAAATCATGTAAAGTGTAGGAGAATGTCCAAAATTCAGGATTATCGGACTGATTTGAATGGAATATGAGGTGATATCAACTCGAAGGTTTTGAATATGATCATAGGACCTTAAAATAGGATTAGTATGATTATAAATGATCGCATTGGACTTGACTGGTTGAATGGTGCTTTTAGCAACCAATGTTGACTTATGTTGACTTAGGTTTGACTTGTGTTGACTTTGATGATTGACTTGTATCTTGGATGAGGGTACCATGAGTATCCATGATTGTGATTGTGTTTTAGTTTGAATGACTTGAATTATGTTTGTGGATAGGTGAGCTTCCACAATAGGTGAAAGTCCTTAAAGGTAAGAACATGGATAAGTGAGCTTCTATCGTGGGTGAAAGTCCCTAAAAGTAATGCACGGTAAGGGTGTATTCCACCGTGGGTGAGAGTCCCTAAAAGAAGGTCTAGTTATAGTTGAGCTTCCACCATGGGTGCAAGTCCCTAAACGGATTGCAAGTATACTAGTGCATTCCACCGTGAGTTCAAGTCTCTTAAGGAATAAAAATGGTGGCATTCCTCCCTGGGTACAAGGCCCTAAAAAAATGATTACTGAGATTGGTGTATCCCACCGTGAGTGCAAGTTTCTTAAGGGATAAGAATGATGGCTTTCATCCGTGGGTGCAAGTCCCTAAAAGAAAGGGTTACCGATACAGGTGTGTTTCCTCCGTGGGTGAAAGTCCCTAAAGGAATGGACAGGTGGCTTCCTCTGTGGGTGACAGTCCCTAAAAGTATGGCATGTTACTAGGGTATTCCACCTTGAGTGAAACTCTCTTAAGGAATAGGAATGGTGGTTTCTACAGTGGGTACAATTCCATAATTGGATGGGTCGTATGGTAGTGAGTTGGAATGAGCACGTGACTAGGTTAGGCCTAGTTACACCTTGCATTGCATTGCACCTCATTTCACTCGATGCTTGCATCATACACTTGCATTGCATTGCACATGTGCTTGAGTTGACTGTGGTACATTATCATTGTGACTTGCTTGAATTGATTTTGATTGTGATTGGGTCGCATTGGTGGTAGCAAGGTAGGACCTTGTGGTTGATTGGTCATAGCATTGTGGGACCATGTGGTTACAGGTGTGTTTCCACCTTGGGTGACAGTCCCTAAAGGAAAGGTTTGTACAGGTGGCTTCTTCCGTGGGTGCAAGTCCCTAAAAGAATGGTTATGTGAATATTTTTGTGAACATAGTTAGACTATGTGTATGATATATGATGTGTGTTTTTGAGGTTAAGGGTGTATTTCTACCGTGGGTGCAAGTCCCTAAAGGAATGATACATGAGACTTCCTTCGTGGGTGCAAGTCCTTAAACGAATGGTTATATGTTGTTTGTTTGTGAACATTGTGGGACTATGTTTATGATTATGTGATATGCGATTGTGTGGTTAAGGGTGTACGTCCACCATGAGTGCAAGTCCTTAAAGGAATGGTATAGGAGACTTCCTCCGTGGGCGCAAGCCCCTAAAGGAATGGTGATGTGCAAGATATGTGATGGGTATTTATGTGGTTACTTGGTCGTACCATGGTGGGACCATGTTGAATCTTCTCGAACATGATGGGATCATGTGGGTAGCCTTAACATAGTGGGACTATGAGGATTGTGAACTATTGATTGTTATAACTTGATATGGTATGGTTACCATGTCAATGGTGATTTTACATGATGATTGTAATATTCCTGCTAGTATATGAATTATAGTATGATGATGTCACGAACAAAGCTTAAAGATCTCATTGGAGTCCTTAAATGTAGTTTGTAACTCTCATCCCATATCCAGATGGGAGTGGATAAACGATATGTAGCCAAATATATTGATTGAAAACCCTACTACAAGATCTAAAACAATCATCGAATAAAACTCTAATTATTTTTAAAATCTTTAAAACATTCTTGTTCTCCACCTTGGTCCTCATGGTCCATGTGTCCATCAACTATAGGTCCTGAAATATATTGTGCTCGAAAGCGTCAGCTACACTTAGCTCAGTAAGTAAACAGTCGAACATGGTTTATAATTTGAAGTAGGGCCAAGGCCACTCTTCAATGGTAATCCGTATAACAATGATGAGTAATTCATGATATATGAGTCAATATTCAAGTATAACATGCTGAACATATAAGTATGAAGAAGATATATACAAACATGTAACCTGATGCAATGTGAGTAATTAACATGATAAAATAGGTAATGTAATGGCTGATTCAATGGACTCATGGTCCATGTGTCCATCAACTATAGGTCCTGAAATATATTGTGCTCGAAAGCGTCAGCTACACTTAGCTCAGTAAGTAAACAGTCGAACATGGTTTATAATTTGAAGTAGGGCCAAGGCCACTCTTCAATGGTAATCCGTATAACAATGATGAGTAATTCATGATATATGAGTCAATATTCAAGTATAACATGCTGAACATATAAGTATGAAGAAGATATATACAAACATGTAACCTGATGCAATGTGAGTAATTAACATGATAAAATAGGCAATGTAATGGCTGATTCAATTATTAATGCATGTTGTTCACCAAACAAGTAAGATCACCACATGTAACTGAAACAATCTAATATGCAATATGTATGATGTTGGCTGTATAGTATTCATTTAGTGTATGATTCACACTCGATCTTAATCGTATTATCCAAGGATGCCACACAATGTGAACGTTCATCCCTCAATACATGGCTAAAGCAGTAGATTATTCTATGTGCGCATCATAGTTTCAAGGAGCTTCGACTTAGAGGTCACAGACGCCTCAGTTATTTCCGATCATAGGGACTTATCTCAAGGCCTCACAATGTGAACTGTCCTTTGTGAATCAAACATTAGCCAATCTACTAACAGAATTACACTATTGTGATTTGGATATTGGGCATCATAAATATGATCCTTCCATCACCATTAAATTCTTATGAGTTGGATATTGGGCCTCACAATGTGAACCTTCCCTTACCATTAAAGTTTTTAATTTAAAAGGTCTATTGGGATAATCAATCCCTTAACTCTAGAAATATATACTGATCCATAAGCAAGTCTCTTCACCTACTGTGATTTCCAGATCACAGTAATCTCGTAATATCCTTAAAAATCCAGCAGTATGGACTTACATGCAAAGAGTGTAAACCTATAGACCAAATCCATGGTCTTAAGGCATATGATGTGCAAGTGATAGAATGCATGATAACTAAGCATAGAATTGTTGTGTACACTGTGTTATAAGTCTACCTAGCATGCTTGACATTTTAAAATCATGTAAAAACAAGTATATCAAAATATCATGTTTCAACTAGTATGAAAAACAGTCTAAATAGGGTGTAAGTAATTGAAACATGCACAATCCAGCATAACTAACAACAGAATTGGTCTAATGAGATCAAAATACACATGCTCACAAAAATATAATCAAAATAAATCAACTTGGTCATTTTCGGTGCGCCTTGGGGGCACAAATGTGCTTTCGGCCAGTGCTTGGCGCGTTTTTCGGTGCGTCGAGTAGTCGCCAGGGTTTCTGGATGAAAATTTTGGGTTTCAGGTTTGGTCTCAAAATTTGGCTCGGTGCATTCTCGGCTCATCGAGAAGTTGCTTGGCGCCAAACCATGGGCTTAAAAACTAATATGTGATGCTCGGTGCGTCCATGGCTTGTCAAGTAAGGTATCGGCATGAAAACCAGGGACTTAATGGTCACAGGGGACGCTCGGCACATTCTCGGCTCACTGAGTGTTCTTCTAGGATGGTTCGGTGCATGCTCGGCTCGTCGATTACTTGCCGAACAGTCGTTTCTCGGCAGTTTTTTTGGAATTCTGATCTAATCATATTTCAAATCAATTTTCTTTCTTAAGTTACCTTCCTTAATATTAAATTCCGAACAAAACCCAATTAAAATACTTAGAAAAACATAAATAAATAATAAGTTGTTGAATTGCTTTGAAAACTTCGAAAACTAATATGGTTTTTGAAAACTTACTGCGTACGATTGAAAAAAAGACTGGAAACTCTACTTAAATCATAAAAATGGTTTAATCTAATTACTTACCTTGATGCTGCTGGGTTAGAGTAGAGAATTCAGCTCTGCTCTTCTTCTTCCTCTTCTTCTTTGCTCCAAGGACTTGTGTGATTTTCGAAACAAGCAAGAACACTTATTTATAGTGATTCAGTAAACTTCTTAGTACTATTAGGATTAGTCTTTGTGTTTTAATCCTGTCACTTTATTGGGATGTATTAGATTCTAAGCCATTAGATGAAATTCCCAGCTTTCTTAGTTCAGTTATGTTTCTATATTTGAATTTTAAAGTTCTAGCAAGTTTCTAACTCCTATGGAAGTTTCTATTACTATCTTTTAATCTAAGCCATTGATTTATGTTAAAAGTTCCTACAAGATCCTAGCCACACATTATAACTTAAAGAGTTATGATTGTGTGCGAAGCAATTTAGTTTGCTATAGTTCAGTGCAGCCCACCAATCACAAACAGTCAAAGTCAAATCTGTAACTAATTTACTAAATTTTTTTAATTATCCCTAATCTTTCTCATTATATTAACCCTATACTTATATTAATTACGAATTAGTCTTATATTTTGGTTGGGTTATCACAGATGACATGATTAATATACATATGACTGTGATAATATGTGATGACTTGGAATGCATGAAATGAACCATATTGATTTGCATTCATAAAAGTAGATATTGTAGTCTCGTAGGATTTCTCTACTAGGCTTCGGCTGATTCTTATCTCTACAGGTGATCGGATTGTCTGAGTCTTGGCTGGCCTTTTGGAGAGGAGATCTTTCTGTTGAGATGCATTTACTTTTGAGACTACATGACTTACTTTATTTGGTTTGACTCTTAGAGGGCAGAATTCTAATAGATGATATTCGGATTACTTTAATTATGGGCTGGGCAATGGTTTTAAATTTGTTAGACTTCCACTGTATATTATATTGGTACAACTCTGATTCAACCAGGTAAGGGTTGATGTTGTGGATGTTTATCCGTATCCACATGGTGGGTTCGAAGGTCGGTTCCGTAGAATCCTCGAGATCCCATATCTCAGATTTGGGGCACGACAGAAGTGGTATCAGAGCACTAGGTTTAAGTTGTCTAGGATTTAGGAAGTCTTAGGTCGTAGTGAAACCTAGGATGAGAACCTAGAAATATGTGAACCTAAGAGCCACTTTTGTGAATTATATGAAATATACTTTGATATAGTATGTGAGTATGTAATATGATATGCTCATGTGCTTATATATTAAAGTATTTGGAGTGCCTTATGTAGACTACGTGACTGAGGTAGTTCTTGTGAATTGCTTGATATGTGTGAAATTACATTAAAGTAATCTTTGAGTATTAAGTCTGCTCCTGATTGTGATGATTACTTAATGAGTGTTGCATCTAAGTGATATTAGCATGAGAACATAGAGGATTGTTACTTACGTGATTGTTGTAATTAGTAAAGCTAGAATCTATACAAGAGTATAGTGAGACCCTAAGACGATAATATAGAAACTTGTTAAGCTAGAATTCACTTCTTTGAATCTGTGATGAGTGACTTCTTGTAAATTATTTGGTATGGTGTAAGTATAGCAATGGTATGCCTTTTACTTAAATATGATTGTGTGATTGCCCGCTATAACTGCTCTGTGTTGGAGATCTAGAGGCTATCAAGTTTAGTTAAATCTAGGAAGAAACATAAAGACAAGTAAATTTAGGAATCACATGAGATTTTGTAGTGAGTATAACCTGATTAGTTTGCTGAATTTTGTGAATGCTATGATTGTTCTATAGTGCGTACTCCTTATGAGATGCTTCGAATTGTGTGCTGAGTGCTTCTTGCAATTGTTTGCCTTTGTATGATTAAATTAGAGTGGTGTGCCTTCTATGCTTATATGCGATACGTGTGAGTATACTTGTGTAGAACTATCAAACCTTAAGCTTAGAGACATGTTAACATGGGAATTTACTTATAGAATTATAAGCTTCTTGCTATGTATTATGTGTTAACTGCTCGATCTTGAGTAGGGTTACATTGGTGTATATCTTATTCGATAAGCTGGGTAGACAATTTGGAGTAGGGGTACCACTACTTCTGAAAAGTCTGGAAGTGCATTATAAGCATGAAATTTATGATTGGTATGCTGGATTACCTTGTCTTTAAAAGACACGATAATTAAAAACAAAAAAAAATTGATTGATTGATATGACTATAAAATTAATTACGATACTAAAACAGATTATTTTCCAGAAATTGGAGATAATGCAGTTGCAAATGCATTGAATCGAGTTCCTTAAAAATAATGTGGAATTAGACAAGTATACAAATAAAAGAATATGTAATGAAACATAAGTGAATAAAATATTTACTTATTGCAGTGATTAAACTTTATACGATATGACTAAGATTGAATTGAACATTAATGAATAGTGTTCACTTTTAAGAGAAAACATATTACGATAGAATATGAAACAAGAACGAATGTAGTTATTACTACGTAATATACAAAAGAAATAATCTCGATACAAACAAAATGTGAAATTTAACATAGTGTGAATAATACTTGTTACAAGAAAACAAAAGAGATGAGTGTATGAAAATAACAATATTGAATTATAGATAAGTGCATTGTGTAAGTATAGTGTATGATGAGTGGTGTAGATACAACATGAGTATGCTTGAGACATTAGTATTATGGGTATGCCTAGAGTGTTAATTATTTATGTATTGTGTGAGGTCTTTAGTGACCAAAGAATAAGTGTAGTTTTTCTTGATGTGGTTTTATGGTTAGGCTATGCCTAACAACTCTACATTGTATTTGTTTTATCATCTTCATTCTTTGTTTGCGTTTGAGCGTTATGCATCACGTCATTCATGTGCATTGCAACTTTATGTATGTTTATCTTCCATCATCTGATTGTATCATAAGTGTTAGTTGCCCTCATTAAGTGTGCATTTGTGATGTGAAAGTGTTTAGTGATTGATTGCCTTGTCTTATGTGCGTCTTCACTCTTTGTATGGTGTTATGAGAATTGTTTGTGATAATGGAATATTGTTTGAGTGATCAAATAGTATAGTAATGTTACGACTGATACTTTTGTGGTGCTTTTTTGATTTGTAATATTAGTTTAGCAATGTGCATGACTCAATGTGTATTGTGGTTGTAGTCATTACATGATAACTATTAATCATATTAGTTACAATATGATATTTAAGTCCTCATGATAAATAGAAACTTAGAAATCTATGACCATATAAATTATACTGGTTAGGAATATATGCAATTGACACTAATAAACTTTAGACTCAACACTTCCCTATTATGAAAGAGAACGTAAAGCAAAATCATAAATTGGTTAAGTAGATAATCATATGAACATTCTGTGCAAACTAGTTCTTTTATCATACGGTGAGATCGAAAATTGATTATGAATAATAGTGTAATGATATCGATATTATGAATTCCACACTAGGGTGATTGAAACTTATACACGTAGATACCCTCACTTTGATTAAAATATATGTTTTATGTAAGTATAATAGTGGGATGACTTCACCCCACCAATGTATTACGTTAGAGACTTTGATATTATTAGTTCAAATACAAAATAGGGACAACCTTAAATTTTTGGACGAAATTTCTTTAAGGGGAGGGGGAGAATGTAGCGACCCGTGTCTTTAAATTATTATTAATATAATTTCATTATAATTACCAATAAATCCTTTATGAAAGATTATATAGGATTGTGTATTTAAATAATTGAAATAAGTAGGATTTGTAATTAAAATTAATTATAGGGTCCAATGTATAATATTAGAAATATTGGATCACTTAAGTTATTTTAAAACCTTATGGAAACTAGGGTTTGTGTTGGACGTTTGAAGCTAAGGGGATAAAGGTGCCATTTGACTTGGTCATTAGGGGGTGTAAGAGACTTTTACTATGTGATTTGAATTAGAAAGAGAGAGAGGGATTGTGTAACCTCCCACTAATTCACGTAACATCAAGGGAGGAGAGAGAAATTGTCTCTACACGTTTAAACAAGAGAAAGAGAGAAGAGAAAGAAAGGGGTTTTCCTGTAGAGAAAAGTGACAAGAGAGAAGAAGGAAAGAAGGAAGAAGAAGAAGGAAAAGACAGCTAAGAGAGGATTGATAGGTGATCCATGATGCCGGATAGTTGCAGAAAAAGCATAGGAACGTTTCTACGGTAATTGATTTTATGGATGATCTCAATGCTATAGATAAATAGGAAATGCATGATTTGGTATGTTAAGCAGGATTAGATCTAAGATCTAGAGAAACTAGAAGGAACATTGTTATGTTGTTTGATTCACATGATCAACTTATATTGCTGTGTTTATTATGTCATATTGGGTTCTTATAAATCATATTTATGTTCTTCGATCTATGTTAGATTAATTGTGGATTCACTATTAGATCTATGAAAATAAACTAAGTTTTATGTGTTTGTTGTTTTGATCCTATGAGTAGGTTTTAGAGACTTATTTATATTGTTAAAACCTTAGAAAACACTAGGTTTGAGTAGATGCATGAAGCCCTAGGTGAAAACCCAGAAAATGGCCAAAATTTTCGTTCGGTAGCAGTCTAGGCAGCTAGCGAGTAGCTACCGTAATCACCAAAAACTGTATACTCTCTAAACTTGCTACTGAGCCTCAGTAGGACATCTACCAAACTTTGGTAGGAACCTCAGTTGCTATCGAGAATCCACCAAGCATTGATTATTTATTTGATATTTGTTTTTGGATTCCCTTTTCAGTTAGGAACACAGTGGTCCAAGTTTGAGGTCAATCCGACAAGTATATAAATAGTTATGAATTAAACACTGACGAGGTGTTAAAACTGCAGAATTATACAGAATGCAATTCGGCAGGAGTCTCGGCAGCTATCGAACTCCTACCGAGGTCCAAATGGTTTAAAAATTTGAGGGAAGATTCCCTTGTGGGCTGTGCACAAGTCCACCTAGTTGTTTTGTGTGCAAAAGTTCTAGAATTGGTCGAATCATGTAAAGTGTAGGAGAAGATTTAAAATTCAGGATTATCGGACTGATTTGAATGGAATATGAGGTGATATCAACTCGAAGGTTTTTGATATGATCATAGGACCCCAAAATAGGATTAGTATGATTAGAAATATCGTGTAGGACTTGACTAGTTGAATGGTGCTTTTAGCATCCAATGGTGACTTATGTTGACTTAGGTTTGACTTGTGTTGACTTTGATGATTGACTTGTATGTTGGATGAGGGTACCATGATTTTCCATGATTCTGATTGTGTTTGTGTTTGAATGCTTTAATTATGATTGTGGATAGGTGAGCTTCTACCATGGGTAAAAGTCCGTAAAGGTAAGAACATGGATAGATGAGCTTCCACCGTGGGTAAAAGTCCCTAAAAGTAATGCATGGTAAGAGTGTAATTCAACGTGGGTGAGAGTCCCTAATGGAAGGTTTGGTTACAGGTGAGGTTCCACCGTGGGTGCAAGTCCCTAAACGGAATGCATGCATAATGGTGTATTCCACCATTGAGTACAAGTCCCTTAAGGAATAAGAATGGCAGCTTTCCTCCATGGGTGCAAGTCCCTAATAGAATGGTTAATGAGATTGGTGTATCCCACCGTGAGTGCAAGTTTCTTAAGGGATAAGAATGGTGGCTTTCCTCCGTGGGTGCAAGTCCCTAAAAGAAAGGGTTATTGATACAGGTGTGTTTTCACTGTGGGTGAAAGCCCCTAAAGGAATGGACAGGTGGCTTCTTTTGTGGGTGAAAGTCCTTAAAAGTATGGCGTGTTACTAGTGTATTCCACCGTGAGTGAAAGTCTCGTAAGGAATAGGAATGGTGGTTTCTACCATGGGTGCAAGTCCCTAGAAGGATGGGTTGTATGGTAGTGAGTTGGAATGAGCACATGACTGGGTTAGGCCTAGTTACACCTTGCATTGCATTCTATCTCATTTCACTCCATGCTTGCATCATACACTTGCATTGCATTGCACATGTGTTTGAGTTAACTGTGATGCATTATCATTGTGACTTTCTTGAATTGATTGTGACTGTGATTGTGATTGGGTCGCATTGGTTGTAGCAAGGTGGGACCTTGTGGTTGATTGGTCATAGCATGGTAGGACCATGTGGTTACAGGTGTGTTTCCACCGTGGGTGAAAGTCCCTATAGGAAAGGTTTGTACAGGTGGCTTCTTTTGTGGTGTGCAAGTCCCTAAAAGAATGGTAATGTGAATACTGCTGTGAACATAGTTAGACTATGTGCATGATATGTGATGTGTATTTGTGAGGTTAAGGGTGTAATTCCACTGTGGGTGCAATTCCCTACAGGAATGGTACATAAGACTTCCTCCGTGGGTGCAAGTCCGTAAAAAAGTGGTTATATGTTGTTTGTTTGTGAACATAGTGGGACAATGTGTATGATTATGTGATATGTGATTGTGTGGTTGTGGTTGTACTTCCACCGTGGGTGCAAGTCCCTAAAGGAATGGTACAGAAGACTTCGTCCGTGGGTGCAAGTCCCTAAAGGAATGGTGACGTGCAAGATATGTCATAGGTATTTATGTTGTTACTTGGTCGTAGCATGGTGGGACCATGTGGTGTTTAATGATGTATAATCTGGTTGTAGCATGGTGGGTCCATGTGGTGTTTTGATGTGGAACATAACCATGTGTGCATTTGTATGTCTGTTTTGTTTGAAACATGGTGGGACCATGTTGAATCGGCTTGAATATGGTGGGATCATGTGGGTAGCCTTAACATAGTGGGACTATGGGGATGTGAACTATTGGTTGTTATAACTTGATATAGTATAGTTACCATGTGAATGGTGATTTTGCTTTGTAATATTCATGCTAGCATACGAAATATAGTATGTTGATACGATTAATACACATATGACTATGATAATATGTGATAACTTGAAATGCGTGAAATGAACCGTATTGGTTTGCATGCATAAAAGTAGATATTGTAGTCTCGTAGGATTTCTCTACTAGGCTTCGGTTGCTCCTTGTTTCTATAGGTGATGGGATTGTCTGAGTCTTGGCTGGCTTTTGGAGAGGAGATCCTTCTGTTGAGATGCATTTACTTTTGAGACTAAATGACTTGCTTCATTTGGTTTTACTTTATTTTGTTGGACCCTTAGAGGGCAGAATTGTGATAAATGATTTCGGATTACTATAATTATGGGTTGGGCTATGGTTTTAAATTTGTCAGACTTTCGCTGAATATTATATTAGTACGACTCTGATTCAACCAGGTAAGTGTTGATGTTGTGGTTGTTTATCCGTATCTACGTGGTGGGTCCGAAGGTTGGTTCCTTGGAATCCTCGAGATCCCATATCTCGGATTTGGGGCGCGACATTAAGCTGTCATGATGCGTAAGCTACGACTCTCCCAATCAGCATAAGGACTGAATCCAATCCTTGTAAGGATGCATCTGTATAAACCTTCATCTTCTGGCCGCTAACTGGTATCACAAGAACTAGCGTTGAAGTTAACTTCTTCTTTAACTCTTCAAACTCTGTCTCAGACTGATCCTTCCAGTCAAACTTCACCTCCTTCCAAGTCAGTCAGGTCACTTGTGCTGCTATGGTCGAAAATTTCTCTATGGACTTCCTATAATCACCCACCAAACCGAGGAAGTTCTTGATATCTGATGCATTCTTAAGTCGCTCCCAACCTAGAACTGCATCAACCTTCGATGAATCCATGGAGATCCCACTCCTGGAAACCACATGGCTGAGGAACTTCACCTCATCCTTCTAGAAGTCGCACTTTTCCAACTTGGCGTACAACTGGTGCTCATATAGCGTCTGCAATATGATCCTGAGATGCTCGTCGTGCTGCTCCCTAGACTTTGAATAGATCAGAATTTCATCTACAAAGAATCACTACAAACTGATCCCAATAAGGTCTGAATACCCGGTGCATCAGATCCATGAATGCCACCGGTGCATTTGTCAACCCAAATGGCATCACTACGAACTCGTAATGTTCATATTGAGTGTGAAAGGCCGTCTTGTATCCTCCTTGCTGATCCTCAACTGATGGTATCTGGACCTCAAGTCTATCTTGGAGAAGTACTGAGCTCCTTATAACTGATCGAACAGATCATTTATCCTAGGCAGGGGGTACTTGTTCTTCACGAATTAATCTATCCTATGCCTAATGCCTCTCCTTTTTTTCTTTTTTTTTTTCCTTTTCTCCTCTTTTAAAACAAAATTAGAAGTCCCTATTTATAGATAAAGCAATCCCAAATGGATTGGAACTCTAATCCCACAAGAATTATCCCAAAGAAAACTCTAAATTCGGCTTTATTTTCGGACTGCCCAAAACGACCATCTTGCGACTTGATTTCGACCCAGAAAACATTGGAATCTGAATGTGACTATTATAGATAAAGTTGTAGAGTGTCGTTTTAGCTTTCCAACGGGACCAAAATCACCTCAATCGGACTTCAATTGAGGGAGTTATTGTCAAAATACGAAAACTGCTCTGTTCTGTAACTGCAATT
>JAUPMG010014047.1:0-29443 GCA_031762675.1 Pachysandra terminalis
CTAATTAATACTTAGATATTTAATTTACTCCCTATGTTCAATAAATTAAACAACCATATAAGTTCATGAAATCTAAGCATTAAATTTAAGTGAAATAAATAAAGAGAGAGAGAATCCTATTAGTGAGTTTACATCATTACAACCTACCCCCCTTAAGAGAATTTCGTCCCTGAAATTGCATACCTTAATCTGTGAACAGCTAATGGTAGCGTTCTCGAATCTCAGATTCTAGCTCCCATGAAGCTTCAGATTCGTCATGATGACTCCACTAAATCTTCACCAAAGGAATGGTCTTGGTCCTCAAGACTTGTTCCTTCCGGTGCAGTACTCGCATAGGTTGCTTTACGTATGATGCGTCCTTTCGTAGCTACAATTGACTCTAGTCCATAACATGTGACTGGTCAGGCTCCTACTTCCGCAACAATGACACGTGGAATACATCGTGTATTGCCGAGAGTTGCGTAGGTAGAGCTACTCTGTACGCCACTTGTCCGATGCGCTCTAGTACTTGGAATGGGCCAACGTACCTCGGTGCAAGCTTCCCTTTACGACCAAAGCACACTACTCCCTTCATAGGAGACACTTTCAAAAATACGTGATCTCCCACAGAGAAATCCAGGTCTCTCCTCCTCCAGTCCGCATAGCTCTTCTGTCTACTTTGGGTCGTCAATAACCTCTCCCTGATTAGCTTCACCTTAGATGTAGTCTCTTGGACGAGTTCCGATCCAAGAATACTGCTCTCGCTGACTTCTGCCTAGCAAACTGGTGAACAACACGGCCTCCCATACAGTGCCTCGAAAGGAGCCATGCCAATGCTAGCGTGAAAACTGTTGTTGTAAGAGAATTCCACCAAAGGTAGATGTTCTCCCCAACTACCACCAAAGCCCATCACACAAGCCCTCAACATATCCTCCAGTACTTGGTTCACCCTCTCAGTCTGCCCGTCTGTCTGGGGATGGTAGGCCGTACTGAAGTCTAACTGAGTAACCATGGCCTTCTGTAAACTCTCCCAAAACCTTGACTTGAACAGTGAACCCCGGTATGAAATTATGCTGACTGGCACAGCGTGAAGTCGCACTATCTCGCACACATAAAGTCTAGTGATCTCCTCCGCTGTGGCTGATGTCCTGACTGGCAAGAAATGAGCTGACTTAGTGAGTCGGTCTATAATCACCCAAATCGAGTTTAGCGTACCCCGAGTCTTGGGTAAACCCACAATGAAGTCCATAGTAATGTGCTCCCACTTCCACTCAGCGATAGGTAGAGGCTGCAATAGTCTAGCTGATCTCTAATGCTCGGTCTTTACCTGCTGACAAGTGAGGCACCTTGCTACAAACTGCGCTATCTCCTTCTTCATCCCAGGCCACCAGAAGTTCACTCTCAGATCACATCTTTGTACTCCCTGGATGAATAGAATACCGTGAACTGTGTGACTCCTCCAGGATCTCTCTCATGAGTTGTTGATCCTCTGGCACACACAAACGACCCAAGTATCTGATCAATCCGTCTGCATGCACAGTCCACTCTGACTTCATGTCATTGGCTGCTAGTAACTGAAGCTCATGTTCATTTCTCTGACTAGAAGCAATGCGAAGCTCCAAAGAGGGTTTGGCAACCATACTGAACAGATAACTCTTTTCACATTGACTCACTGATAATCCACCCAAGTCCGCTATAGCCCGATCTAAACTCCACTCCTGGCGCATTAACTGAGATAGCACGCCATGAGGTCTATGACTCAGTGCATCAGCTACCTCATTTTCCTTCCCAGGATGATAGTTGAGTGTCGAGATATAGTCGTTCAACAACTCAATCCACCTCCTCTGGCGCATGTTGAGGTCCTTTTGGGTGAAAATGTACTTCATACTTTTGTGGTCTGAAAACAACTTGAACTCTTCTTCGTAGTGGTAGTGTCTCCATAGCTTCAGGGCAAATACTACTACAACCAACTCAAGATCATGAATACGGTAGTTACGCTCATGTGTCTTAAGTTGCCGAGATGCATACGCCACGACTCTCCTATTTTGCATGAGGACTGCACCCAACCCTTGTAGAGATGCATCAGTATATACCTCCATCTTCTGGCCGCTGATTGGTATCATCAGAACTAGCGCTGAAGTCAATCTTTTCTTTAACTCTACAAACGTCGTCTCACACTGATCGTTCCAGTTGAACTTCACATCCTTCCTGGTCAATCGGGTTAGAGGTGTCGCTATGGTGGAAACCTTCTCTACGAATTTTCGATAATAACCCGCTAGACCAAGGAAGCTCCTGATCTCTGATGCATTCTTTGGTCGTTCCCAACCTAGAACTGCATCCACCTTCGATGAATCCACGGAGATGCCACTCCTGGAAATTACATGTCTGAGAAACTTCACCTCGTCCCTCCAAAATTCGCACTTATCAAACTTGGCGTACAACTGGTGTTCGTACAGCGTCTGCAATACTATTCTAAGGTGCTCATCATACTGCTCCCTAGACCTCGAGTAGATCAGAATATTGTCTACGAAGATAACGACAAACTGGTCTAAGTAAGGTTTGAACACTCGGTGCATCAGATCCATGAAAACTGCCGGCGCATTCGTCAACCCGAATGACATCACTACAAACTCGTAATGCCCATACCAAGTGCAAAAAGCCGTCATGTGGACATCCTCCTCTCTGATCCTCAGCTGATGGTATCCTGACCTCAGGTCTATCTTGGAGAAGTACTACGCTCCTCTCAGCTGGTCGAACAGGTCATCAATCCTAGGCAGAGGGTACTTGTTCTTTACTGTGACTTGGTTTAACCGCTTGTAGTCTACACAGAGATGAAGTGACCCATCATTCTTCTTCACAAATAGAACCGGTGCACCCCACGGAGACATACTCGGCCTGAATAAGCCAAAAGAACGCAATCCATATAACTGTTCTTTTAACTCACGCAACTCTGTCAGGGCCATCCGATAGGTCGCAAGTGAAATAGGTGATGTGCTTGGTACGAAATCAATACCGAAATCTATTTCTCTCCTAAGTGGTAACCCTAGAATCTCTTGGAATACCACATTGTAGTTTCGGATTGTGGGTATATGCTCCAAGGATAAATGTTGTCCCACTTCCGTTGTACCAATGAAGTCCGCCTGATACTCATCTTTCTTGGTCCAGAGAAAAGTAAGTCGCATACCCCCAAGGAGATCAAAGACCACAGTCTTCTCGAAGCAATCCACTCTGGCATGATAGGCAGAAGGCCAGTCCATGCCGATGATTACGTCAAAATCCACCATGTCTAAAACAACCAATTCAGCCTTTAGGTTCAGATCTCATACTCTTACCACACACGCTCGACACATCCGGTGTAAGGTAGCTATCCCTCCTGTTGGATTATTCACATTCAAAGGGTTTTATAACATGCTAGGTTGTAAGCCCAAGAATATCATGAATCTACTGGAAATGAAGGAGTGCGATGCGCCAGAATCAAAAAGCACATGTGCTGGGGTATGGATAAGATGAAGTGTACCTTCGACAACTGCGTTGGTCGCATGATCATCTCTCGGGGCGGATGAGGTACTAGCCATGGCATTGGCTTTACTGCTCTGTGCAGGCAGTGGAGGTGCATATCTACCATCGCTACTTGATGCAAGCCGACAATTCCTCTGCACGTGGCCCGACTTCCCGCAGTTGAAGCATAGACGCTGGCCTCGCTGATCCCTCTGGCTGAACTGCTGATGTTAAGATGGCAAAGGGCGCTGCTATGGAACGTCTCGCGCCACAGTCATAGCTGGCTCAGCAAGAGGACTACTGGTGGGTCTGTCGTTGTTCCTCTGATGCTTGTCAGAGCCCTATCTCTATTGATAAGGATGGAAGCGTCAATCCTTATCCTTCTTCGGCTGATCTCTCTACTCGGCAGTCCGGTCCATGTCCATCTCAACATGATGCGCACACTTCAGGACCTCAGCATAAGTCCTAAACATCTAGGGCACCACCTTGGCTCGAATTGCTATCGTCCCTCCTCCAATTTAGCGGATTTATCCGCTTCGCTTGCCATGGTATGAGGAGCATAATGAGACATCATTGCAAATCTCGCCTCATATTGTGCCACCGTGTGATTCCCCTGCTCTAGACGCATGAAATTGATGGCCATCTGCCGGCGGTAGCTGCTTGGCATGTATGTCTCCAGAAATTGCTCTCTAAACTCAGCCCAGGTCAGAGTCGTGACCATATTTCTCTCTACAATCTCCCACCAGTGAAGGGCTTCATCCTTGAGCATGAAAGTGGCAAGAAGCAATCGCATCCCCTCAGGACACTCCATCATGCGAAAGATCCGCTCTACCTCTAGCAGCCAGTCCTGCTCTAGATTCGGCTCACCTAGACCCTGGTAAGAAGGTGGCAAAATTTTCTTAAACTTCTTCACCACCGAGTTAGTCGGTGCCACGACTACTGGTCTCGGCTCGGTCCTACGAGCCTGATCTCTCTGCTCCTGCTCTATCCTCTGGGTCTCATCCCGTTGGATCTGGTTCCGTTGCATTGCCGCCATATCCCCCAGTATCTAGTAGACCTCTGAAATCTGGGGCTCCTCGCGGTCCGGAGTTGCAGAGGATGATGCTCTCCTAGTAGCTGGTCTTCCCTTCCTCCCAACCAGGTATTAAGTGGCTAATCCTATAGTTCGTATTCTAATGTTCGCATGCATACACGTTCATATAGTTGCAATCAAATCAATCAAAACACCACCTAAGTTAGATTTCTCAGTTCTTCCACCTAGCTCCAGATTTCTAAGTGAGACCTTCATTCTACAGTGTTCTCTTATTCTATCCCTGTTTACAAACCTAGGCTCTGATACCAATCTTTCACACCCCAGATCCCGTAACCAGGATCCTTACGCAGGATGGCACGGATCTCAAGGTTCGACCTTAGGGATACATTTCTGGACCGCGGATTGACACATCACAACCAAGATAAGGATGAAATAAACAGTTTTATTCATCGCCCAAAGTGGCGGAAGCAAAGTATAACAACTCAAATAAATTAATAAACGGCTCCAAAAGAGCCTTATTACATGTCATTCAAAACATGGTTCGTATAGAAATAGAAATAGACAGAAAAGCTGAAAAATGGTTCATTCAAATAAAAGGTCCTCGACCATCAAACTTCTAGATCAACCTGCAACATGAAAGTTACGTGAGCTTTGAATGCCCAATAAGCACGATCCCATCAACTCAACATAGTACATCATAATTGATTCAACGCAGAATACATGAAATTTTTTAATATGCAATATGTTTATGACGTATGTCAAACTGATGCTCTAAGAATGCTCAAACAATAAATATAATGATATGTCAATGAAATTTCAAATGTTACTTAACCCATGGTAGGAAGGCCACCATGTACTGATTTCATGAGTGTACAATACTCAAGGTCCAGTCGACCTCATGGAATCATCATTGACCCCATAACTTATTCTGCAGGACTTGCAACCTACGGTACTAGTCAACCATGTCTTTTCCACCTTCTGGGCACACTTAACACTCTACATTAACACTATATGACTGCATTATTTACTCATAAGACCCAAATGATAGTCTCCCTTGGAAACTATCCACGCGCCCATACACGCGGATAATCCATTGGATTCCATCATTCACATCCTAACATTCCTACACAGTCTCAGATTTATACAACCAATACTTAGATTCTATAAATGATAAGACCTCTCGGAAACTACCTAAGCACCCATACACTCAGATAATCCGTTAGAACCCATCATTCATAATCTAAGCTAAGGACCACTAAAAGATGTGTGTTCAGTAAGTCGGCTCGAGGGAAGGGAATCAAGGCTTATCACGTCAATGGAACACCTGCCCAAGACCTTCCTTGATCCCTATACGCACCTCGTGAAATCTCGGACTAAACTGATCATCCAAACCCTCATAATGTCCAAAATTTCATTCCATCGGTACCCTCATCGGTGTACTGATGGGTGTTGGCAAACTCATATTTTCATCCATCGGTAGGTCCGTCGGTGTACCGACACCTACCGAGATGGTATAGTAGTCTCCTGTCGGTGGCTTGGTCGCTGTACCGACACCTACCGACGTATACAGTCTCATTTCCATCGGTAGGTCCGTCGGTGTACTGACGACGCCTACCGATCACCTCAATTACATTACCATCGGTAGGCCCGTCGGTGTACTGACGCCTACCGATCAACTCAAATGGTTCCCGTGGTATATCAACATCGGTAGGGTGATCGGTGTACGTACTCCTACCAAGGGTCACCGATATCTCCATCGGTGGCGTCGTCGGTGTACCAACGCCCACTGATCAACTCAATTTATTAATCACCTGATACATCGGTAGGCCCGTCGGTCTACCGACCAGCCTACCGACAAACACAGACCAGTTCGTCCGTAGTTTTTCCTGGGTTATTTTCCACGGTACTTTGAGTCTAAACTCATCCTTATCATTTCTAATCTCTTAGAATGAGAACCGTACATTATTTACTGGAAAGACAACAGTTATATACAGGCATTGAAATCCAAACTCACATGGCATACATACATTAATTCTCAGAACTTCAATGCTAATCTTGGCGTATATGGAATCGAGAGGATAAGTAACTTACCTTGGTTTCATGGTAAGAATTGAAAGGGAACAAGCAGGTATCGAGTACTCCTTTCCTTCTCTTCCTTAGTTCCTTCTCCTTCCTTCTGCAAGAAAGGGTAAGTTTAGGCTCTTTCTCTCTTCCTCACTTTCTCTGCTTTCTTCTCAGTTTCTCTTTTAGTTTCAAAACAAAAAGCTTGTGTTCTACGATGGGGTGGGAGTTAGAGATATAGGGGGTTTACACCCTCTATTCTCTCCCACTATAGTCCCACTAAGAGACACGTTGAGTTGACCCCTTCAACGCTCGGTTGTGCGTTTGAATGTGGTATACTACTTACTTTATACTCTCTTATCCTAAGGTTTCTTAAATAACATAATGTCCCCTATTAACACATTGATATTTAATGAACCTCCTCCTTATGTTCAATTAATTAAACAACTATATGAGTTCAAGAAAATTAAGTATTAAATGAAATAAATTAGGAGAAAAAAATCCTCTTAGCGAGTTTAGGTCATTACAGAGGTAGATTGCTTGGAATAAAATTTGAGAGTCCTTATCCTACTACTTGAATATCGAAAATAGAGGTCGTCCATGACGTACCCATTCTGTGTCAACTGCTCATGGTGATCCTCCATAAAATCCACCTATCATCAAATGGCATGAAACTGCTGAGTTGCATTTGTGATAGTCGAAGAGACAGACCACTGACACACCAACTCCTTGGTGGAATTGGCCCAACTCACGACGGCCTTCCACAAACTCAACGATCTTGTTTCGATGGTACTCGAAGGTTTCAATGCCGCAAAACAAGCATCACCACGACTAGTGCTGACAGAAGGTGCCGATGAAATACCCCGCCAGGAGACCGAAATTGCCGCTAGTGTGTCACATCCCAAACCTAGAGATCTCATTGGAGTCCCTAAAGATTTGAAATATAACTCTCACCCCATTCCACATGGGAGTGGTAGTCAATACATTACCAAACACATTGAATCAATTAAGACAATTATAAAACCTAGAAAATAAATGCCTTAAAACTCAATCCACTACATAAACCTTTAAAAACATCAAAACAACGAAAATAAACTACTCCTAGTATCATGTCTCAATCAAAACCCTACCAATTAATCAAATCTAATCCTAACTAATGATAATCAAATAAAAACATAAAATCCAATAAGTCCTACAACAAAATCTACTGAAACTAGTCAATCAATATCCTAATTATAACTAAGTTATTTATCATCTTCTTGTCATCCGCCTTGTTCACCATAGTCATGTTGTCCCTTATATATAGGTCCTGAAAAATGTTATGCTCGAAAGTGTAAGCTACACTTAGCTTAGTAAATAAACAAGTTAAAAAAGTTTTTAAGCTTGAAGTAGGGACAATGCCACTTTCCAATGGTAATCCATAGACAAAAATAGAATGTTAGTATGCAAATAATAATGTATGAATGATGCATGATGTAATGTGATGTGATGTGCAATG
The DNA here is from genome assembly GCA_031762675.1 of Pachysandra terminalis. NCBI lineage: Eukaryota > Viridiplantae > Streptophyta > Magnoliopsida > Buxales > Buxaceae > Pachysandra > Pachysandra terminalis. The sequence continues at coordinate 8,070 of JAUPMG010014047.1, forward strand.
CAATATGGTACGTTGTCAATTATTAATGAATGCAATGCATGTTGTGCACCTAAACAAATATAATCATTGATCTAAACACAATCACATGAAATGCAATATGCATGTTATGTGGCATTTGAATAATTTATGTTCCACACCTGATCGAACCCCTGGATAAACAAGATGAAAACCATCCCCCGAATACACGACAAGAATAGGGGGTTATGTGCACATCATAGTTTTGAGGGCTTACTACCAAATAAGCACAATCCCCATACCATATTTGTGATCACAGGGACAAATCCCAGGGCTCTATTAACGTGAATTGTTCCTTGTGAACCATACATTAGCTGATCTACTAACAGAAGTTCAGTCGGTCATCCGTCCAACAAGACATGAATAAAGGTTGGTCTATTGGGATTGCGACTCCCTCAACACATGCAAAAGTTGTCTACCCAGGACTTCCTCACCAATATCATAATTCCTAGACTATAATATCACTTGTTACATCCATAAATTCCAGCAATATGCAATTATCGGGTCAATTCAAGGAATTAGACCAATCCATGGTCCTTTATGCTCCATAGGCATATGTTGTGCAAGTGTATGGTGCACTTTAACTAATCAAACAGCTTGTGTACATGAGAAAAATCATTTTAAGATATAAAACATGATCAAAATGAGTTATGGAGCAATAGTAATGTAGTTCAAAAATTCACCCATTGAGCAAACATAGCAAATCTTCCTCAATATGTCACATATGCAAAATACTCAACAAATTTCAATTCCAACACCACACATAGTCTAATTTAGGTCATATAAACATGCTTTTAAAATTTCAATTCAATCGGAACAAGTCAAAAAAATTTGGTATACCCCAGGTCTACCCTAAGGCTGTCGAATGGGCTGCCTCAAGGAAATTCGGCACACCTTTCGGTATACTGATTTCCCTCTGTACCTTGAACAGTAGATAAAATTAAAAGCACAAAGGGCTCGGTATACCTTTCGGTATATCGAATTTCCTCGGTACCTTGAACAGTGAAATAAAATAAAAAGGGGTGGTCGGCACCCTTTCAGTATACCGAATGGCTGCTTACACAGCCCAGTTGTGTGGTCAGCATCCTTTCAGTATACTGAATAGGCTGCCGACTCACAATTCTGCCCAAAAATCACATATTTTCATAATGTAAATCCTTTTTCACAAAAAATTCATAAAAACACACACAATGGATTTGAATTCTGAACCAAACCAACAAATTTAAATCATGAATATTTTACTAACTTACCTTGATCTTGGTATGGTAGTCAAACCCATAAAATCTATACTTTTATCATGATTTTATGAAGGAGTAAATAAAAGAGAATTACAAAATGTATGCTATGTCATACTCAAAGAATATGACATATGCACCTAGTTCATATCGAACATAATGTTTTTACTTGAATACTTACCTTGAATTCTAAACAGTCTTGAGTAGAACACCTTCTTCTTCCTCTTCAAGCTTGAACTTCTGCACTTCCTTCAATTTCCAAACTTTCCCAAGGTGTAGAGCTATTGTACCCTCTCTCTCTCTCTCTCTCTCTCTCTCTCTCTCTCTCTCTCTCTCTCTCATGATTAATGGTCCATAAGTCCACCCTCAAATGTTTATATAGATTTTAACTTAGTCTAGGAATTGTTTTTAGTCTAGGATAATGTCTTATTAGATTAAGTGTCTTATGATTGAACTAATCATTAGTCCTTATCTAACTTAATCCTTTTTTGGTTAGTATTCTTTTATTAAATCTCAGCCTTTAGATTAGATTAGTTTCTTCTACAAAATCCTAACCATTAGATTAAGTGTCCTAATTTTAGTTGAACTAGTCATTAATCCTCCTTTAATTATTGAATCCTAATTGAATTAGAACTAGTATTAACTCCTACTGAATCTCATTCATTAATTTAGATTAAAAGTTCCTACAAGATCTTAGCCCTTCATTATAACTTATGAGAGTTATGCAATTAGTTTCCTACAATACTACCCACCAATCACAACAAGTCAAAGTCAAACTAATGAGCTAATTAAAATTTTTAAATTACTCCTTAATCTTTTATTAGTTACACATTAACCCTATTAATTAATTTGGGTTATTACAATCTACCCTCCTTAAGAAACTTTCGACCTCGAAATTCACTTACCCGTTTGAAAAAGTTGTAGAACTTTACCTTGAATGTGTTCCTGTTGTTAAACAAAACTCCTGCTGAATTCAAAAAGTACCTTCACTCACTTCGCCTTGTTGTTGTTCTAATGCGTAGATCTTCCCTTGTTGAGGGTGTTACTGCTGTGGTACTTCTTATTCCTTTTCAATTATTGTGGTTGCTATACCGATTTGTGATTCTGTTGGTAATGAAGTTTAGGTACACTTTGTTGTTGTCCTTGGAATAAATTTTGGTGCTGTTTCTTTGGTACTTGACAATCTCTTTGGTTATGTACCCACCTTCCATAGTTAAAACATCTTAGATTTGCAGTTCCAAAACCTTGAGAGTTCATTGGTCCTTGTGTGCTTTTCCTTTTCTGATAATCCTCTTGATTGTGGTAGTTTTTGAAATTTCCAGGTCTAGCGTTGTTCATTTCCTTCTTTAGATCTTGACTCCTTCGGAGTTCTTGCCTATCTTTCTCCACTTACGAGCGCAATCGACCACCTTTTGATATTCAGTGAATTCCTGCACAATAAGTCTTCTTGTAATGCTTGGCCTTAGTTCACTTTCGAAACTAAATGCCTAATTCTCTTCCTCATCAACCGCATATGTGGAAAATTGTGATAACTCCATGAACTCCATTGCGTACTTCGGTACGGTCATGGATCCTTGTTCCAGCTTCATAAAGTCAAGCTCATTTTCCTTTCCACCATCTCCTTGCTTCACCCTCAAGCACAAATACGACAAATCGAACCTTCTCTTGTTCATTCACTTTCATTACTTTGAAGATATGTTCTAAGGAGTCAACCCATACTTGTGCTTCCATCGGATCGGTTGTTCCTTTGAAGACAGTAGATCCCAGTTTCTTGAAATTCTCAATGCTACGAGTATTCCTTTGTGCTTTAGATGGTTGAGACATCGATTGAGTTTGAGCTTGTAATTGTCACATCATTGATGCAATCTCTCATAGTGCATGGTAAACTCCAGCAAGTTGCGGATTTTGGTTGTCATCGTAGGTTCCTACCAATGAGCTAGTATCAACATTTCCTCTTCTTCCTCTAGCCATTGTGAAGTAGTATGATCAGCAAACATGTTTAAAGAAGAAAGATAACATCCTCTTATTCACGAGTTAGCAAACAAGTTGTTAGTAATAAGCAATCAGCACACATAAAACTTATGAAAATTAGCACACAAAAAATTTTAAAAATCAACACAAAAACTTTTCGAATTGATCGAAAACATAAAACTTAGGCTCTGATACAAAAACTCAAATCTAATCCTAACAAATGATAATCAATTAAAAACATAAAATCCAATAAGTCCTAATACAAAATCTACTGAAATTAATCAATCGATATCCTAATTATAACTATGGTCATCATCATCTTCTTGTCCTCTGTTTTGTTCACCAGAGTCCTGTTGTCCCTCATCTATAGGTCCTGAAATATGTTATGCTTGAAAGCGTAAGCTACACTTAGCTTAGTAAATAAACAAGTCAAAACAGTATTTAAAATTGAAGTAGGGACAATGCTACTCTCCAATGGTTATCCATAGACAAAAAGAATGTTGGTATGCCAATAATAATATATGAATGATGCATAATGCAAGGTGATGTGATGTGCAATGCAATATGGTATGCTAGTTCAATTATTAATGAATGCAATGCATGATGTGCATTTAAACAAATATAATCATTAATCTAAACACAATCATATGAAATGCAGTTCGTATGCTGTTTGGCATTCGAATAGTGTATGTTCCACACCCGATTGAACCATCGCTAAACAAGATGAAAACCATCCCCAGAATACACAGCCAGGATAGGGGGTTATTCTATGTGCGCATCATAGTTTTGAGGGCTTACGACCAAATGGGAACAATCCCCATACCTTATTTGTGATCACGGGGACAAATCTCAGGGCTCCACTAACGTGAATTGTTCCTTGTGAACCATACATTAGCCGATCTACTAACAGAAACTCACTCGGTCATCCGTCCAAAAGGACGGTGTATGGTGCACATTATGGGGTTAAGTAAAGGCATTATACCAATCCATGGTCATTTATGCTTCATTTTAACTAATCAAACAACTTGTGTACTTGAGCAGATTTATTTTAAGATATAAAACTTGATAACAACGAGGTCTGGAGTAATAACAATGTAACTCAAAAATTCACCAGTTGAGCAAACATAGCAAATCTTCCTCAATATGTCACATATGCAAAATACTCAACAAAATTTAATTCCAACACCACACATAATCTAATTTAGGTCATATAAACATGCTTACAAAATTTCATTTCAATCGGAACAAGTCAAAAACATTCAGTGTACCCCAGGTCTAACTTGAGGTTGCCGAATGGGCTGCCTCTCTGAGAAATTCGGCACACCATTCGGTATACCGATTTCAGGGCTTCGTATACTGAATTTCCTTGGTACCTTGAACAATTAAAAAGAGAAAAAGGGGTGGTCGGCACCATTTCGGTATACCGCATGGCTGCCGACACAACCCAGTTGTGTGGTCGGCACCCTTTCGATAAACCGAATAGGTTGGCGACTCACAATTCTACCCAAAAATCACATATTTTCATAATTTAATCTTTTTTCACCAAAATTTCATAAAAACACACAATAGATTTGAATTTGGAACCAAACCAACATATTTAAATCATGAATATTATACTAACTTACCTTGATCTAGGTATGGTATTCAAACCTAGAAAATCAATACTTTTATCATGTTTTTATGAAGAAGCAGTAGATGAAAGAGGATTACAGAAGGTATGCTATGTCATACTCAAAGAATATGATATATGCACATAGTTCATATCTAAAATAAAGTTTTTACTGAATACTTACCTTGAATTCTTAACATTGTTGAGTATGTCACCTTCTTCTTCCCCTTTAAGCTTGAACTTCTGTACTTCAATTTCCAACTTCCCAAAGTTGTAGAGCTGATGTACCTTCTCTCTCTCTCTCTCTCTCTCTCTCTCTCTCTCTCTCTTATGATTAATGGTCCATACGTCCACCCTCTAATATTTATATAGATTTCCTATATAAATATAGGATAATGACTTGTTAGAATAAGTGTCCTAGTTATGATTGAACTAATCATTAGTCCGTATCTAACTAAATCCTTTTTAGATTAATATTCTTTTATTAAATCTCAGCTTTTAGATTAAATTAGTTTCCCCTACGAAATCCTAACCATAAGAGTAAGTGTCCTAATTTTAGTTGAACTAGTCATTAATCCTCTTTTAATTATTGGATCCTAATTAAATTAGAACTAGTATTAACTCCTATTGAATCTCAAATATTAATTTTGATTAAAAGTTCCTACAAGATCTCAGCCCTTCATTATAACTTTTGAGAGTTATGATTGTGTGTGTTGCACTTAGTTTCCTACAGTACAACCCACCAATCACAATAAGTCAAAGTCAAACTAATGAGCTAATTAAAATTTTTAAATTACTCCCTAATATTTTAATAATTACACATTAACCCTATTAATTTAATTTGGGTAATTACAATCTACCCTCCTTAAGAAAATTTCATCCTCGAAATTCACTTACTCGATCGGAATAGTTGTAGATACTTACATTGAATGTGTTCCTGTTGTTAAACAAAACTCTTGCTGAATTCAAACAAAACTTTTACTCACTTCGCCTTCTTGTTTTTCTAATGCATAGATCTTCCTTTGTTGAGGTTATTGTTGTTGTGGTACTTTGTTCTTATTCCTTTTCGATTGTTGTGGTTGTTGTGCCGGTTTCTGATTTTGTTGGTATGAACTTTAGGTACACTTTGTTGTTGTCCTTGGAATGAATTCTCCTATTGGTTCTTTGGTAATTGACAATCTCTTTGGTGATGTCCCCACCTTCCACTGTTGAAACATATTAGATTTGCCATTCGAAAGCCTTGAGAGTTCATTGATTCTTGTGTCCTTTGCCTTTTCTGATAATCCTCTTTATTGTGGTAGGTTCTAAAATTTCCAGCTCTAGTGTTGTTCCTTTCCTTCTTTAGATCTTGAGTCCTTCGGAATTCTTGCATACCTTTCTCCACGTTACGAGCGCAATCGACCACTTTGTGATATTCGGTGAATTCCCGCACAATAAGTCTACCTTGATGCTTGGCCTTAGTCCGCTATTGAAGCTAAATGCCTTCTTCTCTTCCTCATCAATTATATACATGGAAAATTGACATAACTCCATGAACTTTGCTGCGTACTCTAGTATGGTAATAGATCCTTGTTCCAGCTGCATAAACTCCAGCTTGTTTTACTTTCTAATAGTTTTAGGAAAATACTCTAAGTAAAACCTCACCTTGAATTTAGTCCAATTTTACATCTGCGTTATGGCCAAGGCATATTTCCACGACCTCCTTGCTTAAACCTCCAGCATGAATAGAGAAAATCAAACCTTCTGTTGTTCATTCACTTCCATTACTTCGAAGATATGTTCTAAAGAGCCAACCCATGCTTTTGCTTCCATCGGATCAATTGTTCCATTGAAGAGAGTAAGTCCAAGTTTCTTGAACTTCTCAATGTTACGAGAATTTCTTTGTGCTTCAGATGGTTTAGAGATCGATTGCGTTTGAGCTTGTGATTTCGCATCATTGAGGCCATCTCTCATACTACATGATAAACTCTAGCAAGTTACAGATTTTGGTTGTCATCATAGGTTCCTACCGATGAGCTTGTAACATTTCCTCTTCTTCTTCCAGCCATTGGGAAGTAGTATGATTAGCAAACCTGTTTAAAGAATAAAGATAACATCCTCTTATTCATGAGTTAGCAAACAAGTTGTTGGTAATAAGCAATCAGCACACAAAAAACTTATTAAAACCAGCATACATAAATTTTTTGAAAATCAACATACAAAACCTTTTAGAATTGATTGAAAACATAAAACTTAGGCTCTGATACCAACTTTGTCAAATCCCAAACCTAGAGATCTCATTGGAGTCCCTAAATATTTTAAATATAACTCTTATCCCATTGCACATGGATTGGTAGTCAATACATTGCCAAACACATTGAATCGATTAAGACAATTATAAAACCTGGAAAATAAATGTCTTCAAAATCAATCCATTACATCAACCTTTAAAAACATCAAAACAATGGAAATAAACTACTCCTAGTCTCATGTTTCAATCAAAACCCTACCAACTACGCAAATCTAATCCTAACTAATGATAATCAATTAAAAACATAAAATCCAATAAGTCCTACTACAAAATCTATTGAAACTAATCAATCAATATCCTAATTATAACTAAGGTCTTCATCGTCTTCTTGTCCTCCGTCTTGTTCACCCTAATCCTGTTGTCCCCCATTTATAGGTCTTGAAATATGTTATTCTTGAAAGCGTAAGCTACACTTAGCTTAGTAAATAAATAAGTCAAAACAACATTTAAGATTAAAGTAGGCACAATGACACTCTCCAATGGTAATCCATAGACAAAAATAGAATGTTAGTATGCAAATAATAATATATGAATTATGCATAATGCAATGTGATGTGATGTGCAATGCAATATGGTATGTTGGTTCAATTATTAATAAATGCAATGCATGTTGTGCACCTAAACAAATATAATCAATGATCTAAACACAGTCATATGAAATGAAATGCATGATGTTTGGCATTCGAATAGTGTATGTTCCACACTCGGTCGAACCCTTTGCTAAACAAGATGAAAACCATCTCCCGAATACACGACCATAATAGGGTTATTCTATGTGCGCATCATAGTTTCGAGGGCTTATGATCAAATGGGCACAATCTCCATACCTTATTTGTGATCACCGGGACAAATCCCAAGGCTCCACTAACGTGAATTGTTCCTTGTGAACCATACATTAACCGATATGCTAACAAAAATTCACTCGGTCATCCTCCAATAAGACAGGAATAAAGATTGGTCTATTGGGATTGTGACTCCCTCAACACATGCAAAAGTTTTCCATCCGGGACTTCCTCACCAATATCATAATTCCCAGATTATATTATCACTCGTTATATACATAAATTCCCGTAATGTGGAATTATGGGGTCAAGTCAAGGCATCAGACCAATCCGTGGTCATTTATGCTCCATAAGCATATGATGTGGAAGTGTACGGTGTGCATTAACTAATCAAACAACTATTGTACATGATCAGATGTATTCTAATATATAAAACATGATGACAATGAGATCTAGAGCCATAACAATGCAATTCAAAAATTCACCCGTTGAGCAACATAGCAAATCTTCCTCAATATGTCACATATACAAAATACTCAATAAAATCCAATTCCAACACCACACATAGTCTAAGTTAGGTCATATAAACATGCTTGTGAAATTTCAATTCAATCGAAACAAGTGAGAAAATTCGGTATACCCAGGTTTACCCTGAGGCTGCTGAATGGGCTAACTCTAGAAAATTCGGCACACCTTTTGATATACCGAGCTCCCTCGGCACCTTGAAAAGTAACTAAAATTAAAAGCACAGAAGGCTCGGTATACCTTTCGGAATACCGAATTTTCTCGGTACCTTGATTAGTGAAAGGGGTGGTCAGCACCCTCTCGGTATACCGAATGGCTACCGACACAGCCCAGTTGTGTGGTTCTCCGAATAGGCTGTTGACTCATAATTCTGCCCAGAAATCACGTATTTTCATAGTCATATAACAAAACAATTCGTTCATGCAAGTTTAAACAAACAATTCATGTAAGTAATTCACTCATAATATCCTTATCATGCTTATAATCTATTACACACATCTTACATATAAATATACATGATTCCACAGTCTCATGATCAAAATCAAGTTCAATAAATATCATAATCAATATCCATGACCCCGTCATGTTATAAACACATCATCATGCTATGATCTCAAACATGGTATACAGCTATTCCACCCAATTTAACAATATTCCATTTCCATAGAGAATCAAAATATGCCAAGTAAATGGTGATGGAAGTGATAAATAATGTGTGAAGTGAGGTATAATGTGTCATGTGAAGTATATTGTGCAATGCATTATATGATATGAATGCTTGTTTGTGTGACACATTGCATATACAAGAGTGGTTAGGCCAAGCCTTACCGATACTACAACCATGTAACTGTTAGCAATCATTGCTTTCAGGAATACAACCCAATGCAGGAAATGTGCCATCTTTCCTTTCAAGGAATAGCACCCTAGGCAAAAAAGCTGTCATCTTTCATTTCAGGAAATGAAACCCAAGGCAGGAAATATGCCATCTTTCCTTTCAGGGAATGAGACCCTAGGCAGGATAATCTGCCATCTTTCTTTTCGAGATCTACACAAGGTAGGAAATTCACCTTCACAAACACAATCAAGTAGTACAAACGTCTTATGTTACACACAACACAAGGATCACTAGTGAATGCCTCAAAAATCACTCTCAACACTATGAAGTTCTAAAGATGAATAAGAGACATACTCACAATTTGCACAACAGTTAATCAAACCAAAATCATTGTATACTCTAATTTCATACCACATCATTCATATCCTAATACAACCACTAAAATCAAAGGAATACATAACATCACAGCATACATAATCGATTTCATATTAAAACTAGGCAGTTTACACAATTTATTGCACAAAATCTTGTACAGGCACTTCGCACACAAACCAAGAGCACATACACACACACACACTCTAAAAGGCTTCATGGGGCTTCCCACAAAGTCTCATTTCATTTGGAGCTTGGCATATGCCGAGCTTCCTACCGACCTCCCTTGGCAGCATTCGTGGCAGTTGCCGAGCCTCGGTAGCAGGTCCCGAGATATTGCACTGCTCGGCAACAACCTTGGCAACAGTCGAGCTTCCTACTGAGTAGGCAATTCAGCCCACTTTTGGCCCTTCTCTCTAGAGCTTTGTGCCCAAACCTCAGTATACCAATTTTTTGATGTTCTAAAGCATAATACTCATGAATTATATTAACACAAACCAATTTAACATGTTATAATCAAAACCCAACATTCATACCAACTTAAACACAATAAATCATCAATCTTCATGAAACAAAACTCAAAACTAGGAAATTTCTTTCTAAAGACCCGATCTTCTCATAATATGAAAAATTCATGGTTATGAACAAAATTCAATCACATGCAACAACACAATCTTATATGCTATAGCTTCATCATATTCTATGAGCATGCCTACCATAGAACTATGTAAATTCCTACCTCTTTCAAGTTTGGATTTTTCTAAACTTTTTCTCCCAGATTTGCTCGAAAGGAACTTCCTTTTTTTTTTGCTTTTCCTCTTCTTCTCCTTCTTCCTTTACTCCAAATTTCTGGAATTCGTCTTCTCTCTTCTTTTTCCTTAGTTCAAGCTTCTTCCTCACCTCCCTTCTATGGGCCAAATGACCAGCCCATGATCCAATGTCACTTAAGCTTTGGGGCCCAAGCCCAAATCTCCTGAATTCATAAAAATTCCATAAGTTACCCAATAATTCAACTTAATTACAGTTTAGTTCTATTCAGCCAATATCTTAAAAATTAACTCCTAAAATTCATTTAAATGATTAAATAGGATTTAATCATTAAAATGAGAGTGTGGGTCAGGGTCACTACAGGTATGGTATTCAAACCCAGAAAATCAATACTTTTATCATATCTTTATGAATAAGGAGTAGATGAAAGAGAATTATAGATGGTATGCTTTGTTATACTCAAAGAATGTGACACATTGTAATAACCCAAACCAAATATAGAACTTACGTGTAAATGCCATAAAATTAAGGGTTAATTTGAAATTTCAATAAGTAGCCATATTATTTGACTTTTGACTGATTGTGATTGGTGGGTTGTACAATTAGGAAACTAAATGCAACACACACAATAATAACCTCTTAAGTTAGAATGAATGGTTTACATCTTGCAGGACATAATACACTCCAATCAATGGTTAGGATTAAAAACTGTAATAGAAGCTTCCATAGGAGTTAGGAACTTGCTAGGATTCAAAAATTTAAACATAGAAACATAGCTGAACAAGGAAAGCTGGGAATTCATCTAAAGGCTTAGAATCTAATACATCCCAATGATTTGTTTTAATTATATTTTTGTGAGCATGTGTATTTTGATCTCATTAGACCAATTCTAATGTTAGTTATGCTTGATTATGCTTGATTCAATTACTTATACCCTGTTTGGACTATTCTTCATACTGGTTAGAACATGATATTTTGATATGATTGATTTTATATGTTTTTAACATGTCAAGCATGCTATGTAGACTTATTACACACTTCACACATCAATTGAATGTTTAGTTAACGTGCAACCTATCACTTGCACATCATGTGCCTTAAGACCATGGATTTGGTTTATAGATCTACACCCTTTGCATGTAAGTTCATACTACTGAATTTTTAAGGACTTAAGAGATTGCTGTAATATGGAAATCACAGTAGGTGGGGAGACTTATTCATTATTGATTTGTTAATGGAGTTGATGGAGTGTCTATCCCAATATACCTATGGATCCTTCAGGACTATTTTTGGTAATATGGACTATTATTTAAAGGAGTGCCTGTTTCTTTCTTATATATACAATTCCCTGAGGAGTTTTCATATGGAATTCCTTAGAATTATTGCTCTTGATTACAAATAAGTGGGAGAATTGTGCCCTCTAGGTCGAAGCCCCTTAGAACTATGATGCGCACATGGAATATCTTAACTTGAGAATGACCCTGTATGGGAGGATGGTTCGAGAAGACATCTTGCTCAAGGAATGGTCGATCATGTAGGAACTTACAATATTAGTATACTTAACTGCACCTTGCATTACATATTGCTTGTTGATATTATTATGAGCATCTTGTGTATGATAAACTTGATCTAATTTGCATATAGAAGTAGGATCATTGATATGGATCATTATTTCTTATGCCATGGTGAAGATTAGGAGAGAAACACTTATTAAATGATTGTTGTTCACATTCATCATTATTTATCATATATTTTACAGAATATACTTATTTTATCTATTATATTGTTTGTATCTCATAGCATTGGGATTTGTGTAAATACCTTGCTTTGAAGGAATACTCATCCGGGCTTTCCATCTTATGTATGTTGATTTATGTTGTCTAGGATTAAAGGATAGCATAAGAGAGCATGGGAAAGGAAAAAAATTGAAGAACAGTAGATAGGGCTCTTATATTAGATTATTTGTAGATGTAATTAATTAAATTGTAATCAAACCAGATTTATGTATTTTTACTTAAGTTATTAATTGAACTAATTGTTTTACTTCCGCTTATGTTTTGATTATTCTTTCCACTCCCATATTTATTTGGAGTGAGAGCTAAATACTTTACCTTTGGGAATCCGAAGGATCTCAATGGTTTAGGATGTGACAAAAGTGGTATCAGAGCCTATGTTCTAGTAAACATAAGTAAAACGAATTAAAAGATTTCTTAGGTCTTATAAAGTTAGGAATAAGTATAGGAAGTTTAAGTTATAAAATAAGAAAAATCATAGGTGGTTAAAGAAAGATAGATATGAGTAGATTGAGAGATTGTGATGTGTTATGATTGATGATTTGTGCATCTTTACTAGTAAATCCAGATAAACAATTGGGAATAGGAAGTAAAACTATTTTTGAAAGTTTGAAGATTGAAACTACTAGGATGAAGAAGTCTTTGCTAAGTATACTAGGTTATCATATTAGTAAAGGGTATGATGATCAAAGGCTTATGATTACTGAGTGAAATATTTCAGAAGTACTTAGAACACTAATACTAAGCTGATTTTCAAAACATTTAAGCCAATATAGTTTCAAATACATTGAACTTAGAATTTTTGGGAATTAGATTTTATATAAATTTAAAAGATTATTACACTTATAAAAATACTGTAACTATTATTAAAATATAGAACTTTATATAAAACACCAAGATAATTATTTGGACCTTAGTCTGGTTTGAAAAACACTATTCATAACAGACCAAGACCCAAATTCAAGTGAATTTAAGATTTCACTTAGAATAAATTAAAAAATTTAAATTTTGGAGTGGAATGTTGAGTATTGTGAGTAATTAAATTTATTATAAATTTGTAATTTTTAAAAGTTTAAGTTTTACCTGTTTTTGGATCTCGGCGTGGTCGGGGCATGCCGAAACACGACCGAGAGTGAGGACGAGACCCTATAAATAGAACTTTAGGTCTTTTTACTTCATTTCTTTCATTCTTGTCTCCAAATTCATTCTTCCAAGCCCTATTCCGACAATTTTCAAGATATTTTATCTACACTAAAGCTCCAATTAAGAACAAGGTAAATTTTCTACCTTCTTCTTTACAAATTCAAACCTAAACCCAAGAATATCATCTCTTTGACTTATTCTCCTTAAACCAACTTTACCTAAACAAATCCTACCAATATGCCTAAGAACAAGCAAGCCCAAAGATCCTCTAAAAAGTCTAGACCCACTACTAGGGCCTCTGCATCTGCAAGTGCTCCACCTCCTGAACCTGAACCCCACGCAACAGAAACCCCAACTACAAATGAACCCCAAAAACCTAGCCTTTATCAAAACCTATAAAATCAATGAGATTCTCAAGGACATTTACTGGCATCCCATCCTAACCTGGGGTGGTATGGCCTATGAGAGTGCTACTGAAGGCATGTATGATTTCATCACTAACACCAACACAGAAAACATGACCATTACCTTCAGTATTCTGGAAGAGAAGCATATACGTGACCTTCAACTCGTTTCCCGACTCATGAAAGTTCCAATGAACAATAACCTAAGTGTCATCCCTGAATTGGAATTTTTGATAGAGTTAAAGTGACTCAATACTTGTGTGGTACGTACAAGAGTTGGAATGATGACAACTCTTTTTCTGCCACCAAACTCCTTCCTTCTTATAGGATCCTTCATTCCATTTTTCTGAAGAATGTCTACCCTAAGACCGGAAACACTTCCGAGCTTACCCCTTTCATGATCCAAATTGTCTTCATGGTGGCCTCAGGCCAAAACATCTGCCTCCCATATCTTATTATTAATCACATCATCAAGTTTGTTCGTATCTCTCGGAGAGGAAAACTACCTTTTCCTTGTCTCATGTGCACTCTCATGACGCATTGGAGGTTTGCTGTCACACGCCCTAAACTCTCGAAGACAACTAATAAGCCTTTTAACCAGACTCAGCTCACTATGATGGGACTTTCAAGATATCCTCAACAAGTGCGGCTATACAATCCAAATGAAGAAGAAGAAGAAGAAGAAGAAGAAGAAGGAGAAGAAGAGGAGCATAATGAAGAGCAGCCAGAGACTCAGACTGAGGAGCAGCCTGAGCATGGAGATCAGCCCGAGCAAGAGCAGCCTTCTAGAGCAGCACCTTCAGATCATAGACCCTTGACCTCTGCAACTCCACCTGGTTCCTCTAGCCATCATTACACTCGGAGGAACAAGGATTTGGATGCTTGCCTCGCAGCCATAGAGTGCGCAAACATTTAGAACCAGATGGATCTGACTAATGAACTTAGAAGTAACCGGGAAGAGCTGAGGAAGAACTAAGAGGAGATGTCCAAACTCTGAAAGTGCACGGACAAGATCTTCAAGTTCTTTCACAATTTCTTTGGTAGCAACAAAGCGGGTGATCTTGTCCCTCTGATTGCTATCATACCTCCATCTTCATCTTCATTATCATCTTCCGAGGACTTTGATGCTTTTTAGATACCTTCGAATGTTACTTTGCTGCTTTCTTGATGTATTAACTTAAACTTTTTGATATTTTGTAATATTTATGACTTCCTTTTTGATGTGCATGTATAATTTCTCTTTTGACTGTAATATTTGCATAACCTTATGAATGGATATGTTACTGTCTTCTTAATGAAATGATTGCTGTTTGATTTTAATTTTAAGTTAAAACTTAACCTAAATTAAAAAGCTTCTTAGAAATTAATTGATTTCAGATCTTAAAACACTTATTTAACTTATTAGAACCCCAAAATTTATTGGAACACCAAGATGAATTGCGAGGATGAAATAGTTCTAAGGTGGGAAGAGTGTAACAACCAGAAAATTTAAAACTTTAATCCAAGGTAAAAAGGGAAATTTAAGATAACCTAATTAATCTCAACATAATAAAAATGTTAAGACACAAGTTATGAAATTGGAATATAATCAAATAAGCCTAAAACTAATAATAAGGTTAAGAAGCTAATCTGAATTAATATGAACCATTTGAAAACTTAAGCCAAACTGGACCAATAAGCTATTCTAACCCCCAAGTTAATATAACTTAACTGATTTAAATAATGTATTAAGACTTATAAGCAACTTAAGTAATAAGGATTTAAAGGTAATTAATCATTAGAGTTGGAAAGGATGTTCGTATAATTACAGTAATCATGATAGAAGTGATAATAATATGTAACATGATTCAAACACCTGTTAACATACTCATGATTATAAATATCATAATCAAGTCTAATATGGCTCAAATCATATATGCTCAAACAAATCCAGAAGTTAAATCCTATCAACGTGCTAGATCTATCTAACATGATGCAAACACCAATTAACATACTAGATCTACCTAGCACGATTCAAATACCTATAATGAATCTATTTACCATGATAAAACATATCTATTAACACGGAAATCATACTACGATGAAATCAAACTCATGGAATTCCTAGAAAGCATGCAAAACATGTAATTGACCACGAAATCCCAAGAGAACTATACATGACAAAGAACCCTACATCCTATGCTAGATCCAATGCTTGATTCTACGTGTACATTTTCAATTGCTTCTTCTTCCTCTAATTTCAAGATCCATCTGTAGCCTACAATCTTCCTCTCTTTCTAATCTCAGATATCATTCTTTTTCTCTCCAACCCCAACTTTCTATCTTCTCTCCATGTTGTACACGATCTCCCCCTATCCATACTCTTTTCGCTTTAAAAAATCATCCTTTCTTTCTCTCCTTCTAATCCAAACGCGTAAACCAATCTCCACCATCCCAATTTAATTAGAAACTATTCCTTCTAGTTCCTTTAAACTCACTAGCCAATGAGAAACCTTCTAGTCCTATTCTAACTAATCTCAATTCTTTCTAATCCCATTCCAATTCTAATTAGGAACTCTAATTCCCTTCTAGAGCAAATCTTTGTTATGTTACTAAGAGACCCTTTACTTCTAATTAGGTCCGATCGATTACTCTCAATACTGGCTCATTAGTTCCAGCCCATTAATTCCAGCTCATTACACTTATTAGTTAATTACTAAACTAGCCCAACAATCTAACTAATGCTCCATACGACCAAGACAATGTCCAGCCCAAATCAAACTTAGTTAATTACTCTCTACTCCACCAAGCTATTCTTTAATTACCAATTGACCCATAACTCAACTTATATTACAAATTAGTCCTCAATGTTCTATTCAACTTAAGCAAGTGCATTATTAAATTTAAAAAATATTACCCATTCATTTTCTAACTTTACTAATTACTCAAACATTAATTATATTATTTTATTTTCCAGATCCGGGTCCCTACATTCTCCCCTCCTTTAGGAAATTTCATCTCCGAAATTATGCATATTAAATTTTTCTAAAGTACTCAATCCGACAGTCTGTTATGCTTCAATCAAGTTATTCTTAATGCAATTATATAATTTAAACATACAATACATAACAGTTCATGTAATTCACAACTTCAGCAAATAAGTCTTGTTATACATACCACCAAATCATGTGATTCCTAGGTTTACAAGTCTCTATGTTCTTTCCTAGGTCTCACCAAACTTAGAGTCTCTAGATCAATCACAACAAGTAATCATAACAAGTAATCATACAAGTAACAAAGAAGCATGTTATGCACCTAACATACAATTGCAAACATTTGAATCCTAGTTTTCTCCTCTATGTTCTCTACAACCTAGGTAATCTAATCCTTAGAGCTCTGATACCAATCTGTCATGCCCCGGATCCAATGGCACAAATCCCTATGCGGTTTGGCACGGATCACAAGACGGGACCTTCGAGTTCCCACTAAGGAATGTGGAACACAACAACAAAACCAACAATACAAGAGTAGATGCTACTAAAGTAAGACAAAATCAGAGTGCGGAAGCAGTATATTATATCCAAATCAAAAGATGGCTTCATAAGAGCCTACGATTATAGCAAATTAACTATCTTAAATCTATCCCTATTACATCAATTCTAATCTATAAATCAAATGCAGCAATCAATAGCAAATAGCACCAGTCTACGCAATCCATCAATCAACCTTAACCTGCAACATGAAAGGTTCTGTGAGCTTGGAATGCCCAGTAAGAAACAATCTCGACAACCATCCTTATGGGACAATGTTAGTACATGCAAACACAACATATCATAGCAATCTTTATGGAGATCATACAATCACATGCTATCACATCAGAACATACTAGTGTCATGGAATAACATGGAATAAAGGTGATACATACAACACACTATCATATGAACTCCTAGCATCATAACCATGTACTATCACAGCTACTATATCATGTCAATTCATAACCATATTATCCACATAAATACATATTTGAATATCAGCATACAACAATCATTATAGCTCGACCATATCAACATGTCATACACTCCACAATACCTTCCAGTCCATAAACATATACTCCACCATATCAGCAAGGCAATAATAGGAATAAGTCCATAACTATCAAGTCCATAATAACCATACAATGCCAATAGTATTAATAAGTTAATATCCATAACATCCACAATATCCATACAATGCTAGCTATATCCATACATCCACAATATCCATACAATCAGCTCCACAAAGCCAATAAGTCACTAACCATCCAATCTGCAATGTCAATAGGTCAATAATCATACAACGTCAACAAGTCAATAATTAACACGAATGAATGAATGAATGCAACACACAAGAATGCAATACACATGATATGAATGAATACAAATAATGGACTTCTCGATGATCAGCAGGTTCCATCTACAAGTTCCACCAACACCTTGATCCACGACCACTATGGTCAATTCAACTCCATAATATCAACAATCCCACTTGTACATCGTGGTTCCGTAGGACTTTCAACCTACCCGAGCTCAATTCCTGTAACTATTTACAAGCATTTACAGATTAACACCTAGGGAGGCCTTCGACGAGGATGGTTACCCACAAGCATTTGGGATCCTAACCAAGAGAGAACGTCAAAGAGGACGTTTACCCACAACAACAAATCCACAATCCAATCCGTAGCTGCCTGGTTTCCCGGACGAGCTACCAAACAAACCGGTAGGATTACCGGCGATAATATCCTTCGGAAACTACCCATTCACCCATGAACAAGAGTAATACTTGGGACACCATTATAAGCATCCTTTTTCATAAATAGTAGGATCTCCGGTGATAACACCCTTCGAAAACTATCCATGCGCATGAGCTACCCTACTTTAGGCTCTTGGATTTGTAGGAAGATTCTATCTCTTAGAAATGAAGTATGTGAGCTGATTGGTTACCTCATTGCAGATGCCAAGGATACTGCCCTTTGGTGGGATGGATGGCATCTATGGGGAACCTTACACCTGATTGACTCTAACAGAACCTTATATTAGTAGAGACTCCCTACGTTTGCCTTAGTGGAGTCTATTATTCACAATATGATTGGAACCCCCCTCCTTCTGCAAATGCGACTATTCAGAACATTTGGGGTTGCTTGAGTCAGGTTCCTTTACACACATCTCCCTAAAGATAGGATTATCGGGAAACCAAAAAAAGAGGGGCTATTCAACATCAAGGACACTTGTGCTACTATGAGACTTGACACTCCCAAGGTTCTCTAGAGGTCACTTATCTGGTTTTGTGGCCACATCCCACGCCACTCATTCATTTGATGGTTGGCTGTTCAGAAAAGGCTGCTAACTCAAAATAGACTTATCAAGTTTGAAGTGCTACCTATGGCTAACTGTGTTTTGTGCAGGAGGGCTATTGACTCACACGAGCATTTATTCTTCTCTTGCATTTACTGTGGCTACATTGGGCTTGAGGTGACAAGAAAATGTTGCATTGTTGCCCACAAAATGAACTGGCCTGAATTGGTGAAGTGGTGCACGGAGAAAATCAGTGGGAAGGAATTTATCAACTGTAAGTTGGCATTTTCTGCTACTATGTACCACATATAGAGGGAAAGTAATGCTAGACTCTTTAGGAATGAATACAGGGCAGAACAATATGTATTGAACCAAATATTTGCTGATGTTGCTGATAAGGGGAAGATATGTTGGACTCAAGTCTCTGATAGCCAGGCTAACAGGGACATATGTTTCAACTGGAGAATCAACGTGGCCTTTACCCAGGGCATCCCCCTTGTGATGAGATGGAGTGCCCCCTACTGGCTTTGTGAGCCTCAACCGCGATGGCTCCTTCTCGGCACTTAGAGGTGGTTCTGGTTGTCTACTCCGCAACCACCATGGTGAGCTACTACTAGCCTTTATTGTTGCCTCTGAACCTGTTTTGGTAATCTACCACGAACTCGAGGCCATTCTCCATGGCCTAAGAATGGCTAAACAGCAGGGAACTCAGATGCTTCAGGTATATACTTACTCCAATAATGCGAAAGGCGTTCTTACTGCTCAAAAGAACATCCCCTGTAGATATCACCTGATGATCCACAACGTTAAACACCTTATGGATCAATTGAGAAGATGTACGATTATACATGTCTTTCGAGAAGCGAATGCAGCTGTTGATTGGTTGGACTCCCATGCTACATCTAATAGGGACTTTTGCTACTTGAGGAGGGATAATCTGCCACAACAGTTGGTTGATATACTTAAGAAGGATAGAAGAGGCAACCCCACAGTGAGGGCTAGAAGATCTTGATTGGACTGTGACTCATCTCTCCTTGTCTATTTGGCTGATTTTTGATGTCAGCATGCTCTTAGTAGGAATTGTGTTGTCAGGAGAACTTTTATGTTCTCGTGGAGTCTGATGGCTGATCCAAGCCTTGTATATCTGTAACTACTACTTTCTTTTAAATAAAAACATGAACCTTTCCAAAAACAAAACTATCCGTGTGCCCATACACACGAATAATCCTTAGGAAGCCATCACAGGAATCCTTTCCAACATACATGCACAATCAATCACAATTATTCATGTACTACATATCATACAAGTTCAACCAGTTCGATCACATCACAAACAGTAGGATATCCGGTGATATCATCCTTTGGAAGCTATCCATGTGCCCATACAAACAAATAATCCTTAGGATACCATCACAGGAATCCTTTCCCAAAGCATACATGCATAATCAATTACAATCCCACTTCACATGTACAGTCCATTATAATCCAATCCATTACGCATAATCAATCACAATCATGGCATACAAGCACAACATATGGCACTCATGCACTATTAATCACAATTACATTATACACAACACATCATATCTTAGTAAGGTCAATCATATCATTCCATGGCCTATATCCAAGTTACAATCATCATATTAGGAATGAAGAAGATTAAAAAAAACAAATCCCGAGGCCAAACAGGGAGACTTGGGGTTCCATTTTTTATATATTTGTTTCTTGGGAGGTTTTTGGTTATTTTGTTTGAGTTTGTGGGGGTTTGGTTATATTTTTATTTTTTTGTTTTTTGTAGTAGGGAGGACGAAGAAGATGGAGAAGAAGAACAGGGTAAGAAGGGAGAGAGAGAGAGAGAGAGAGAGAGAGAGAGAGAGAGAGAGAGGGCAAGTGGGTGAGGGTGAGGGTTTGGGATAATGTTTTAGAACAGAGAGAGAAAGAGAGAGTGGGAGAGAGATGTCCGGTTAGAGGAGTTTTTCGGGAAGAAGAAGCGTACGAGGGAGAGCAGAGCTCTCCCGCTATTTATAAAAAAAAAAACGTTTTTTCTTTTGTTTTGAATTTAGTAATTTTCTCCCTTTTCTTTTTGAACGTAGGAAATCCTCAAATTTTAAAACACCTCCCCTTCTTTGTTTGAATTGAATTGAAATTTTGGACTTCCCATAAATTTAGTGTAATATCTGGAATTCTGATTACTGAATTAATTATGCTAAGTGGCATAATTAATTTTGATAATTGGGATAAGCCTTCTAATCAGCTAGATTAGAAGCTAAATGGAATCTGACCTTAATCCCTAGGTCCGACTTCAGAAAGATTGAGCAATTCG
>JAUPMG010014048.1:4520-15493 GCA_031762675.1 Pachysandra terminalis
GTATCTCGTTTTGGATCAGGCTATCCTTCGCGGGATCGGACCGTGTCGGGTGTTTTTTTTTTTTTTAATTAAATTAATATGGTTCGTCTCGACCGATCCCGAGCCATAATCCGAATTTAAACACTATGGACGTACCGACCTATAGAGATCAAAACTGCTCTGTCGGTGAGTCCATCGGCAGACCGACGTACCCACTGATGCCCGTCGGCGCGTCTGTTGGCGGACCAACATACCCACCGATGCCTGTCAGCGAGTATCATTGGCTAACCGACCACCCACCGACAGCAAGCAACCAAATAAGCACAGTCCCTGTCGGCGAGTTCATCGGTGGGTCGACATACCCACCGACAGGGCCACTCTGCACCTCTTATCGTCGGCGAGTACATCGGTCCCACCGACAAGGCACACTAGGTCAAACTCGTCGGTTGGTGGCCTTGGTACACAACTTTCACCGACCGACCTCCGTCGGCCAGTTCGTTGACTGACCGACCGACTCGTTGACAGCCGCGATTTCTGGGTTTTTCACCCGATTTTTGCACAACTGTCTATTCTACTCATTTCTTCCACCTGGGTTCGTGTTTTCTGGGCGAAAGAGTATAGAAAGGATGGAAAAACATAACTAAACATTTAAATGAACACAGTCAACCATAAATGAAAACATTCAAACCAAGAATCATTCAATTATTATTCAAAATCTTAGTTCAGCAATTAACCTAGAAGTAACTTGGAATTCATTCTCCAATCAGTCATGACTTCAAAAATATGCCAAATGAATCATGCATTAACATTCATATGAGCATTCAAAAATTCCATGAATCCAAACATTCAAAGAAATCTTAGAAATCTTAAGGTAAACACACAATAAATGCACACAATGCATTTGCCTTAGCACAAGCAAGCTCCTATGCTCAAAAATTTGGTGAAGTTGGGCTCCTTGCTCAATCTTCTTTGTCTTGCCTTCTTCTTCCTTGGAGAGCTTCAATGTTCTTCTTAGCCAAAACAAACAAATAGAATGAGCCAGGGTTAGAGCCTCTACCTTATTCTCTAAAGAGAATCCAATCCTAGCCCTTCATTAACCCCTTGGATGGGAGAGTGAATCTCAACCATCCAAGCCCTTTAAAGAGAGGGGCTAATGTGTTGGGCAAGAGCACAAAACATGTGTCCTCAAGTGCTGGCCATTAATTGCCAAAATGCCCATAAAAACACCAAAATAACAGAAACACCCCGAAAAGTAAAGATAGTTAAATTTGAGGGGCGTTACAACCTACCCTCCTAAAAAGGATTTCAGCCTCGAAATGAACATACCTGGTCCTCAAAGAGGTAAGGATACTCCCGACGGATGTGCTCCTCTAGCTCCCAGGTGGCATCTGACTCGCCGTGGTGACTCCATTGGATCTTCAGCATCGGGGTCACTTTGGTGTGCAATACTCTATCCTTGCGATCCAGAATCTTGACCGGGGCTTCTTCATAAGTGATTCCCTCCCGGATGGAGATGGTCTACCAATCAATGATGCTCACAGGGTCGGGGTGGTACTTCCATAGCTTGGACACGTGGAATACATTGTGAACTTGTAAAGTCCGGTGGTAGAAGCAGTCTGTAAGCAACTTCTCTCACTCTCTTGATAATCTCGAATGGTTCCACGTACCCCTGTGCCAACTTACCTTTCTTCCTGAATCTGAATACTCCTCTCATCGGTGAAACCTTGAGGAATACCCAATCGCCCACTTTAAACTCCAGTTTCCGTCTTTTGGTGTCGGCGTAACTCTTATACCGGCTTTGAGCTGTGAGAAGTCTGTCTCTGATTACCTTGATCTTCTCAGTAGTCTCTAGAATGATGTCAGGTCCCATGTCCACGGATTCTCCTCGCTCATTCCAACATAAGGGAGATCTGCAGGGTTTTCCATACAACGCTTCGAAAGGCGCCATGCCGATGCTAGCTTGGTAATTGTTGTTGTAGGAGAACTCCACCAACGATAATTGCTCGCTCCAAGATCCTCCGAAGTCTAAGACACATGCCCTTAGCATGCCTTCAAGAATCTGGTTCACTCTCTTTGTTTTCCCATCCGTCTGTGGATGATATGTTGTGCTGTAGTTCAGGGTGGTGCCTAGTGCCTTCTGTAGACCCTTCCAAAACCGAGATAAGAAGTGCGAATCTCTATCCGAGACGATAGTGATAGGTACCCCGTGAAGTCTCACGATCTCCTTGAAGTACAACTTGGCTAAGTCCTCAGTAGTAGCAGTTGTGCGACTCGGAATGAAGTGTGCAGATTTGGTGAGACGATCGACGATGACCCATAGCATGTCTTGACCCAACCGCGTCCGCGGCAATCCCACGATAAAATCAATGGAAATGTGCTCCCATTTCCACTCTCTGATCGATAGCAGCTGAAGTATACCTCCTGGATTTTGGTGCTCTGCCTTGACTTGCTGAAATACTACACAGCATACAGTGAACTTGGCGATGTCCGTTTTCATCATCTTCCACCAGTAGTATCTCTTCAGGTCCTCGTACATCTTGGTGTTGCCCGGGTGTATCGAGTAGCGCGATCTGTGAGCCTCTCTAGAATCTCATTCTTCAAGTCTTCCCTGTCTGGTATGTACATTTTGCCTTGCATTTTGATGTTGCCATCCTCTTCAATAGACCAGTCTGGCTTACGATCGTCTCGGGCCAAACCTTGCAACCACTCATCGCTCCTCTGTGCTTCATTGATCATGTTTTTCAAACTCGGCTTGACGACAAGGGTGAACAGTCTGGCTCTGCCTTTACGAATATCCACTATAACTCCCACATCTTATAATGCTTCAAGGACACTCCATTCTTGAACTAGAAGGTGTGCAAGTAGACTTCTTGGCTTCCTGCTAAGAGCGTCGGCCACTACATTCGCCTTCCCCGGATGATATTGTAGAGTGAAGTTGTAGTCATTCACCAACTCCATCCATCTGCGTTGCCTCAAGTTCAGCTCTTTTTGCGAGAAAAAGGTACTTTAGGCTCTTGTTGTCCGAGAAGACTTCAAATGTCTCGCCGTACAAGTGATGTCTCTAGATCTTGAGGACGAAAATAATTGCAGCTAGCTCCAGGTCATGGGTCGGATAGTTCTTCTCATGGATCTTCAAATGTTGGAAAGTATACACCATAACTTTCCGATCTTTCATAAGCACATAGCCCAAACCCAAAAGAGAAGCGTTGGCTTAGATCTTAAACGGAACTCCACTCCGCAGAAGTGTCAAAACTGGAGCGGTAGTCAGTCTCTTCTTCAGTTCTAGGAAAGTCTCCTCACATTCCTCTGTCCACTGGTATCTGAAATCTTTCCTTGTAAGGCGGGTGAGAGGTACTGTAATACGAGAAAAGCCTTCAATAAGACGCTGAGAGTAGCCTGCGAGGCCCAAGAAGCTGCGAACCTCAGTCACGTTCCTTGGTCTCTCCCAATCCATCACTACTTCCACCTTAGCAGGGTCCACTAATATACCCTCCTTGGAGACAACATGTCCCAAGAACTTCACTTCGTCCTGCCAGAAGTCGCACTTGTTGAACTTGGCGTACAACTGGATATCTTCCAAAGTTTGCAAGGTGACCCGGAGACGGTCCTCATGTTCGTCCCAGGCCTTCGAATAGGTGAGGATGTCATCAACAAAAACCACGATGAACTGGTCGAGGTAGGGCCAGAACACTCGATGCATCAAATCCATGAACGCGATCAGGGCATTCGTCAAACTGAACGGGATGACAACGAACTCAAAATGTCCATAACGGGTCCTGAAAGTAGACTTCAGGATGTCACTCTCTTTAATCTCGAACTGATGGTAGCTCGTCCTTAGGTCAATCTTGGAGAAGTATCTGGCTCTCTTGAACTGGTCAAACAGTTCTTCAATCCTCAGCAACGGGTATTTGTTCTTGATGGTAACTTGGTTCAGTTGACGATAATCCACACATAATCTCAGAGTCCCGTTTTTCTTCTTAACAAAAAGAACTGGGGCTCCCCAAGGCGACGAACTAGGGAGTATAAATCCCAACCGCAACAACTCGCCCAACTGAAGCTTGAGTTCTCTTAACTCGGTAGGCGCCATTCTATAGGCTGGTAAGGCAATAGGGTTTGCACCCAGCACTAGGTCGATGGAAAACTCCACTTCCCTCCTAGGCGGCAAACCAGGGATGTCTTGAAAGATGTTCCCGAACTGACAAACCACATGGATATTCTCGAAACCGAGTTTCCCTTCCATGGACCACAAGTCAAGCACGGCTAACTGATCAGATAGATCAGGTAGAAACCGCTTGACTCTAACAAGGAGTCCTCTAGGAAACACAAGGGTCAAAACTCTACTGTAGCAATCAACTACGACAAGGTATGTTGCTAGCCAATCCATACCCAAAATCACATCATAACGACTCATATTCAATACAATCAAGTCAATCGGTGTTTCAGTCTCTCCCATGGAAACGAGACAAGACTTACACACCCTACACAGAGAAGTGGGACCTCCCACTGGGTTCTCAAAGGTCAAGCTAGGGTTCATGATACTACATTTCAAACCCAAGATACAAGCAAGATCATGTGAAATGAATGAATGAGATGCATCAGTGTCGAACAATACAAGTGCATGAGTCGAGAAAAGTGGCAATGTACCTTCCATCACTCCTCCCGGCATCCTAGGTTCTTTAGCCTTGTCATCAATAGGTATCGCAAGCGACGCTACAGCATGTAGTCGGCCTTGAGAGGGCTGGTAGGTCCGCTGGGGCTACTGTTGGTAGTGCTACTGTGGCTGACGAGGCGGTGCTGGGGCCTTGGCTCTCTATGCTGAAACTGCTATGGAGGTGCTGGTCGGTGCTATTGTGGAGGTGGCCCAAGTGGGGGCTGAGCATAATGTGGTTGAGGAATCACCTGTAGGGCCGTAGAAGGTCACGACGGAGGATCTCTTGGTCCAGTTATCTCGATCCTAGGTGGCAGTCGGTACGACTTCTGAAAATGTCCCGTCCTATCACAATTATAACAATGTGGTGGGCGGTTGGGATCCGTGTATGATGATCGGTATTGACGCTCCAGCGTCCGGCTCTTCTCATCTCTCTTCTCGCGCTTGTCTTTCTTGCTCCCTACTTGAGGTGTTAGGTTTCTTAGCTACTTCTCACGGTTCTGCTTCTTTTGTAGCTCATGAGTCTTCAAAAACTCAACGTTGTTCCTCTCTACTTTGCGGTCAACATCGATTACCTCATTGTATTGCGTGACGGATTGAATGGCCAACTTCCCTTTGATGCTCCCTCGCAGCCCGTTCTCGAACAGGTGCGCCTTCTTCTCTTCAGTATCGATTGCATACGGGGCGAACTGTGATAACTCAGTAAACTTGGCCTCATACTCGGCCACTGACATAGTCCCTTGTTCTAGCCTCAAAAATTCAATCTCTTTCTCCTTGCTGATGGTCGTAGGGAAATACGTCTCTAAGAATATTGCCTTGAACCGGTCCCAGAAGACCTCTTCCTCCTCCATGGTAGCCAAGGATGACTTCCACCAACGTCGGGCTTCACTGTGAGATCCCTGAAAATATAAAATTTAAGAGAGGGGTATTTTACTAATTCTCACATCATGGTAAGGCCTGGGGCAGTTAGTTTCAGGGTGACGTCGATGTGATAAAAATTTTCTTTAGTATTTTTAATTATAGTTATGAACTAAGAAAAAATGAAAAAATAATTAAGCAAATGTGTTGAGTGGCAACACCTTGGATAGGTGTTACCTAGATATACACTAGTAAAGCAAAGTAGCTTCTTATAGAAGCTAGTAGTACCCAAAAGAACTACAACCTAATTGAACAATAGCAAATTCATTTGTTAGCTTCTTTAGGAAGCTAGCAACATCCATTTTCTTGTGTTCCCAATAGCACACTAATAAAACCCTTCGAAGTTTCCTGAAGAAACTAGATGGATGAGGAGACAATTCGTCTCTTGCCTTTGGTTGTGTTGGGTTGAGAAAATGGAAGAAGAAGAAAACGTTGAAAGGAAGAAGAAGCAAAAGAGAAGAAGAGAAAAGGGGATCGTTGCCAACGAGAGGGCTTTGAGGCTTGAGATTTTGTGAAGAAAGGATTGAAGAGAAGTTGCCAAGAAGAAGAGCAGTTAAGCTTTGGTGCTCAAGGAATTCCTACAAAGAGGAATTTATGCAAATCATGTAAGTGAAGATACTACTTTAACGATCCAGAATTCTTCAAATTCAGATGTGGGTTGATTGTTAATGCCCAAATGCTGTTTTGATAGGATTTGTATATAAATTTTGACATGTGAATTCCACATGAAATTTGCGTTGATGTCCTAAACCGAAGAGCATGTGTTAGCATAACAAAAAAAATATATTTGTGAAATGCTCACTTGTTATATATTGTCTAAATTTTAGTGGGTGTCCTCATGTTTAACTGTATTCATGCCGTACATTGAAAATGTTGTGAACTTACGTGATTATGGTATCACTTGGGGTGTCCAGAGGCAAGGGTGAGGGCCGAATGACCCAAAATCCCTAGATGTTTGTGTAAGAACTACCATTTAGTTGTAGTCAAAAGTATTGTGATTATATTGATGGATCATTAAAAAGGAGGAACATAGAGAGTATCAAAAAGGGAAAGTAAGTTGTAATTTTAGCCTTGATTTCAAAAAAAGAAGGATGTGGCGATGGATCGCAAAGAGAAACAAGTGTTGTCTAAACTTCTATTCCTTAGTATAAAGGAGTATTACAGGTCTTTAAAGGAAAATGGTTAGATACGATTCAAATTAAATTACTGGAATAATCAAGTTAAACACATTACTTTAATTAGAGAACTGTCCCCAAGCCATGATAGATGGTGCATTGAGGATAAGTATACATAAGCTTGTACGCAGTGTTTGTAAAGGTTTCCTCAATAGTGGAATTAGAATGGTAGTACGATGGTACTTATATACTTATCATCTCTGTTGGTCGAATGGTGTATACACACATTGTATATATACACCGTAATACATGAATCGTCTACATCATGAAGGGAGTGAAGTAAATTGATTGATCAGAGTGTACTAGAATGAAATGTGAATTTGTAAACATATTACATCACATACAGCGAAAAAATAATGAGAAATCGAATTATCTAATTAAATGTCACGGAATTAAAGTGATTGAACAAGTTATTTGCCACTTAACTTCCAGCTAATGGGTCTGGATTTATATGGTGTGACCAAGGCATCAGAGTAAGTCCTTGGGAAAACACATGATTGATATTGGCCATACAGATTGTGGTGTGATCAAGGCAATAGAGTAAGCCCTTGAGAAACACATGACTGATGTTGACCGTATTACGATGTGACTTCCAGAAATGTTGTGTTTGGGTGAGGGATCAGCTACCCCAATAGCCCCCGGTTTATGTGTGAAGGTGTGAATGACAGATTGGCCGCAGTGATTACCCCTACAGCGGAGGGACGAATTTCACAGTTGTGATCTCCCTTGGCCTAGGACGCTTCACGGTCGTGATGCCCTAGGAGACGTTTTACAGTTGTGATACTCTCATCCTCGACCCTTGAGATGTCGGAGTGGGTAGTGGGATATTGTTTTCGACATTAAGGAAATGTATTATCCTTATGTCATGATGGATACCCGGTACATTACAGTGGACCTTTGTACATCTACATGGGTATGTGAGACCCCAGTTACTATGGGAAGGATTAGAGAGTTTCCCCTGAAAGTGTGCCGTGAATGCACTAAGGAAACTTCCGACACGTATACGATTTGATACTATGATACTACGAATTTGTGGTACGACGGTACAACGGCTCAATGGAATTGAGTCACTAATGGGTCGTATGGTTATGACACAATGGGATTGAGTAAGCCTACGGCTGTATATGTGAGACACTAGTTGTTGGGCCACTGTAGTCGGGTTCTCTTACATATTGCTACTATGAAATGAACCCATATTATCGAACTCATGTTGTGTTGATTGATCACATAATTAAGTAGAAATGTGAATATATTTATATGTTGTAGAAATCATGGTATTGATTGCATGATTAACTGAAAGCATGACTATGTTCATATTAATAAGTGCATTACATTGTTTGCATGACCATATGAAGAACTGATTATTTTTTTATGTTAGTATTCTTTACTTGCTGGGCGGTGTAGCTCAGGCCTTTGGCCCTAAACATTTCAGGTAGCAGATTAAGGATCCGGATGTTAACTTCTGGATGCGACTCAGTCACATGGTGAGTTAATTCTAGAATTATTATATATGATTCTAATACATTTCGATATGATTGTTATGTAATTAAGTTTTATGTATTTTAATTACATTGCTTTTCCGCTGTGAACCTACTATAGATTGTAGGTTTTCTCTGAGAGTTGAGCGTGTGGTACCACTCCCGTAGTTAGTTGCGAGTGAGTGTTTTGATTGGGGGTGAGAGTCACGACTTGGATTCCCTCAAATAATCATAGCTCATGAGATAAACGTATAACATGTATCTATCGGAAACATCAAATAAGATTCCCTCACGCCTCCGCAGGGCACAAGTGAGGAAACAAGATAAACCCCAATGCAAAAAGAAATGGGGCATCCAAAGAGTAAGTATACACAAGTAAGATGAAGTCAATATGCTCCTCCTCCCAAATCCCTCAATAAATACAGACCGATACATGAATAATAAAAAAGAAGAAACAACGATGCCCAAGGTCACCTCGTCCGACTCAGCAACCTCGGCCATAGTCCAAGTCCTATCTATAGTGCTCCTCTAAAATATTAAGAGCCAAGAAGGCTTGAGCTACACGCTCAATAAATACAATGTGCATATACAGTGTAATTATCTAGGATGACTGTGCATGCATGGGATGCCATGATCGATGCAAAGGTGAACCAACAATTGTTCTAAGCAATCACGTGAATGCAAATGAATGTCGTTGATATTGTGAAGTGATATGCCCACGCCAGTTCCAGACTATAAAACCATGTATCCACTCACGGATACACAGCCTCTTTTGGGCTAAGGATACCTCGCAGATTCATGTGGACAGCACAGTTTTAAGGGACTTTCAACCCCTGGGAACTCATGCCTCGCATTTATTTTTATCGAGGACACACCATCTCAACAGAATAGTCCAAGGGCATCATCTTCGTGAACCTCCCTCCGTGGCACAATACCCACTCACAATTACCAATCGAATGTACCGTCTCTATATATAATAAGATATATATAAGTATCCATGGGCTCTTGGGGTAGCTAATCCCTCACCCTTAAATGATTTTTGATTTATAAGTGCATATAGTCCCCCATTGGACACCAAAGTCTTATCTCTCATTTGGGTCTCATCTTAGAGCCCAAGTATCCTCACATTTTTCCTCTTGCTCTTCTCAAAGGAATAGAGGGGTAATCTGTGGTCTAAGTCCTCATAAGGACTACACATTCATGCATGACCATTAGATGCATGAATTTAGCAAACAACTACATGTATGCATCATCTTCATTTAACATTTCTAAACATGCTTTAATCATGTAATAAGTGTGAAATGAAAGCATAAAGTGAAGTCTCACAATCATGATCAGATCAGGGTGCTTGTCACATATGAAACCCCCTTGAAACACCTGTTATAACTCTTCGTCAGTGGGTCCCATCGGTGGACCGATGTACCAACCTACAGAGATCAAAACTCCTCTATCGACGAGTCCGTCGGCAGACCGACGTATCCATCGACGCCCGTCAGCGAGTGTTGTCGGTTCTGTCGACACTCACCGATCCTTGAAGGCAAAATTCACATCGTCGTCGACGGGTCCCGTCAGTGCCACTGATGGACCCACCAATGACCGTCGGCAAGTGCCATCGGCTAACCGACCACCCACCGACCGCAAGCAGCCAAATAAGCACTCTCTTTATCGGCGAATTCATCGGTGGGCCGATATACCCACCGACAGGGCCACTCTGCACCTCCTATCGTCGGCGAGTCCATCGATCCCACCGACGACCCACCGATAAGGCACACTAGGTCAAACTCGTCCGTTGGTGGCCTCGGTAAACAAGTTTCACTAACTGACCTCCATCAGCGAGTTCGTCGACTGACCGACCAACTCGTTGATAGTTGCGATTTCTGGTTTTTCACCCCGTTTTCGCAAAACTGTCCATTCTACTCATTTCTTCCGCCCGAGTTCGTGTTTTCTGGGTAAAAGAGTCTAGAAAGGATGGAAAAACATAACTAAACATTTAAATGAACACATTCAAACCAAGAATCATTCAACTATCATTCAAAATCTCAGTTCAACAATTTAACCTATAAGTAACATGGAATTCACTCTCCAATCAGTCATAACTTCAAAAATATGCCAAATGGATCATGCATTAACATTCGTATGAGCATTCAAACATTCCATGAATCCAAACATTCAAAGAAATCTCAGAAATCCTAAGGTAAACACACAATAAATGCAGCACAAGCAAGCTCTTATGCTCGAAAATCTGGTAAAGTTGGGCTCCTTGCTCAATCTTCTTCCTCTTTCCTTTTTCCTCGGAGAGATTCAATGCTCTTCTTAGCCATTGGATGGGAGAGTTAATCTCAACCATCCAAGCTCTTTAATGAGAGGGGCTAATGTGTTGGGCAGGAGCACAAAACATGTGTCCTCGAGAGCTGGCCACTAATTGCCAAAATGCCCATAAGAACACCAAAATAATGGAAATGCCCCAAAAAGAAAAGATAGTTAAATCTGAGGGGCGTTACACTATATATTGATATAGACTTGATAGTGTCATTATATATACTAATCAGGGGCGGAGCCATGATTTTGAAGTAGTGGGGGCAAATAAGAAAATAAAAAAAAAATCCAAGCCAGGTTGGGTTCAGACTGGGTTCAGGTTGGGTTCGATATAGTAACTGTTAGGTATTTAATTATATGCCTTACAATTGGTTTATTTTGGAAAAATCCAAAATTATATAAGGTTCGATATATATATATATATATATATATATATATATATATATATATGTGTGTGTG